>CM070505.1:53210945-53385113 GCA_036346375.1 Guadua angustifolia
GTCTCTCGCCAGGACCGTCCACGTTGCTAGGTCAAAACTGATCGTTGGACCAAATCCAAGCCGTCAGATTGCCACTCGGGTTCCGAAGCGGCATCACATTGGAGTCGTTGGATCCAACGGACGGCTTGGATGGTGCCACGTGGCGAGTAGGTTGACTGTGCATGGACCGACCGTTGGATAAAGAACCAACGGGCAGGGAAGTTGCCACGTGGCCCAATCGTGTGTCGACGCATGGTTCAGGAGTTGATCTGGTCCAATCGTGACCGTTGATTTGAGCGCGATCGATCTTGCCACGGTTTCAGAAGGTAAGCCGGCCGTGCTTGCACTGTGTAGCGGGACCCACCGGTCGATGAAACTAAGCCATGAGCCAAGTCCTCCGTAGACCACCACTGTTCTGTGGGCACGGTCCATAGACCGCGGGCCCACATGTCAGACCTGTTACTGTTCGGTGGACCGGGTCCACCATGAACCGTGCCGAGCCATGAACCTGGTCCATAGTCCTGAGGCGACGTGGCCCACTTTGGTGCAACCACGTGTCGGCCGGAGAATATATCGGGATTTTCCAGAAGAAAAATAAATAGATTAATTCGGGTATTTCTTTTATTTGAAATTCCAAACTTGTAATCGCTATAACTTTTGCGTTTTAACTCCGAATTTGGTGATTCCAATTTCTAAAAATTTGTAAACATGTGAACTATTTATTGGTGAATTGTATTTTATTTTTAGAGCTGATCTTGATCTCAGGAAATTATATTTATTATGTGCTCATTTATTCAAGTAGATGTTGATTTGCCGGAAAATTTCGAGGGAGAATTTCCAGCACAAGACCAAGCTCCGAATCAGGACTAGCCACTATTTGAAGGCAAGTTGTGCTTTGACCATTTTGCTCCTAAATTTTGAAAATATATTTTGATTCAAACTATGCATGCTAATTTAATTAGAAATGGATTTAAATAATTTGGGTAAATTAGTTAAATCAACCTATTTGTTATTGCCACCTTGTCACTAGTATTTATATGCCATGATTCCATTTGATGCCCTAAGTTTGGTAATAATAGTTGGTTGTTAATATTGTGCCAACACAGGAGGCTAGATCGTGAATAGTTGCTTTGCCATGCATATGACGTGAATAACCTTTTTGAGTACAAAAGCAACATTGATTAAAGGAATAGTGAATGCTTTTTGATAAAAGGTGGAATGTTGTTGGTAATGATATTAGAATGTAGAGACCTGTGTGGATCTACATGAAGAATGATTACTGCATGTGTTGCAACTGCTAAACAACTTGGGATGGGAATTGATTTAGACCGAGGCAAGTGGACCGAGGTGCGTGCAAAGTGGGCCTTCGTGGCATTTGGGGGTTTGAGTGTTGTGAGGATGTGTGCCAATTTTGAGAGAATGATATCTTGCCTTGGTCATTAAGGACTTCACCTTGCAAGCCTTTGAACTGAGTCACCAGACAACCACATGTCTGAATGGGAAGACCTAGTTTAGTAGGATTCGATATCTCACCTTGATACTCGGGGTGGCGCTACACTGGGGTAATCAGACGGGAGCGTGTCGTGTATACGGCTTGGTACCCTATCCAACGGTGTTCGCCGGTCCTATACTTCTCTGTGGTGATAGTGAAGGCAACCCGAGAGGTTCCTAGGTTGAGCTAGAAGTCTCTCAAAAGCTTTGTTACGGCCAATAGCCTTTGTGGCGCAAGATCAGATCTTGTGGGTAAAGTGTACCACCTCTGCAGAGTGTGCCAAAATTATTCAAATAGCCGAGTCCACGGAACTGGACAAAGCTCGGGGATTACAGTCAAGGGGTAGATCTTTGAAAATAAAATGGGATGTAAGGCTGTGTGCCAGGATTAATGTGGAAATTTGATTAAGGACTGTGTGTCCAAAATTATGTGGAAAACAATCTGAGAAGCTCATTATATTATTATGGTTTTGCTGCTTTATATCTAAATAAATAGTAAGTTAAAATATTGAGGCAATGCAAAATAACCAATTGAGCCATTCCTTTGTAACAAGCTGTGCATGTAGTAATAGATCTGCATTTTGTGCATAACTTGTTGAGTACGGTGTGTACTCACTCTTGCGGACAAAAATTTACCAAGAGGAAGAGTCTACGCCTGCTTGGGAAGAGGAGTTTGTCGAGGAGCCGGAGAACTAGGGAGTAAGCCTCGTCAGTTGCCTGTGGCAAAGAGATGGATCACTATGAAGTCTATTTTTCCGCTGACATTTTCTTGATACTCTGATTTATGTTAGCCCTGCGTGACAAACTATTCTAAGGTGACCATAAGGTCGTACAACTCATTTATATTCATGTCTGAAGTACTTTATTATTATTCCGCTGTGTATGATTGTGGTACTTTAACCCTGTTTAGCCTGTGTGCACTAGCGTGATCCTGGACTAGTGTTGAATACACAAAGGGTCTAAATTTGCGTATTCGGGTCCTGACAATAATCAAGCCTTGTGGACTAACATTTGTTTTGAGAATGTCAAAAGGTGATTGGTCCTCATCTTGGAATATGTAAAGGTGTATCGTGTAGTCATGTTTGAAGTCAAGATCAAGACAAGGTATAAAGATTAAGGTTTCATTTTATAGCATTTTGTCGATCTCGGTGTTGGAGAGAGATCGGGTTGCTAGGAATAGTAACTGTACTATTAAGAGGGACTTAATTAGTAGCTTGAATTCTAAAAGGTGCATCAAAATGGCTCAATAAATTTGATAGCTCATTTTGCATTAAACAATTTCTCTTAAAATCCAGTCTTTACTGTTCAAGCGGCACTACCGAAGTTTCAATGTGGTGGCAGTACCATCCATATAACTGCGGTAGCTTTTTGAAAGAAGGAAATTTTTTGCTACATAGAGGCTGACACTACTGGAGTTTTGGTGTGGTACTGCTATATTGAGCGGCAGTATTGTACATTAAACATCGGTAGCTTTTTAACAGAGAAGTCAACTTACCCTAACTTAAATTGTGGCACTACTAGTCATTATTAGTGGTAGTGCCTATCTTTGGGGAAAATTGATGTAACGGCTAGATCCAGTGCATTAAATGCACTGGGTTAGTCATTGAAGCCAAGGTTGGCACCACTGGCCCTTAGAGGGCGGTAGTGCTGGGCTATCTATTTTTTTTCTAAAAGTTTACTGTAACAGCCAGTTTGGCTTGTGCGGAATTATATATATCCCTTCACTTGCATTAAAGCTGGTTGGTTGACTTCATTTAACACATCCTATGCACAAGCAAAACTCTCCACTCTAAAGTGAATTCAATTCTTGATTTTTGAGGTTGGGGAGAGAAATTTGAGTGCATTGCATCATTTGAGCCATTTGAGAGCACTTTAGAGCCTCAAGCAAACATCAAGTTTAGTATTCTTGGAGGTTGCCGGCTCCTAGACAGCTTGGAGGAGAGTGGTATCAGTGATGTTACCAAGGAAGCTTGTGAGGAGGCCCGATTGGTTGTGAAGGCTAGGAGCTCGCCTACCTGGAGTGGGAAAGAGCTACAGCAAGTGATCGAGGAAGGCTCGAGAGGGTGGAGCTGGTTTGAAGAAGTCCAAGACACCTCAACGTGGAGTAGTGGAGACCCGCAAGTTTCCGAGACCATAGGATAAAAATCTTGTCTATTGCTCTCTTGTGGTTTGCATGTACAATTCTCATGCTCAAATTATTCTTCTTGTTTGTCAAGTATATTATGTGTGCTTAGATTATCTTCTTGCTCATTCTTGAATTGCTAGAGAAGAATCACTAGAGACCGTAGTTGTAAAATTGTAGAAAATTGCAATTCAAGCATAGTGATTTAAATTAATTGCAATTAGAGTTAAAAAATTTAGAAACCTCCTATTCACCCCCTCTAGTTGGTTATCCTTGATCCTACAAGTGGTATCAGAGCCTATCAGAGCCTAGAGAGTAAGGATGGCTAGCGATGGGGTGTCAATAGGCAAGGCGCCATTTTTCGATGGCACAAATTATGCACATTAGAAAATTCGCATAACGGTTTATCTTAAGGCCATGAGCCCAAGTATATGGAGAATTGTAGTTGAGGGTTTCGCTCCAGGAGTAAATCCCACTCTTACAATGGGACAAGAAGAGCGAAACACTCACCTTAATGCTCAAGCTATGAATGCTCTCTTTGGTGCTTTGAATGCGAATGAGTTCAATCGAGTGAGTAACATCAAAACCGCTCATGAGATTTGGACAACCTTCTAAAAAATTAATGAGGGGACATCCTTGATCAAAGAAGCCAAATTGCATATGTTTAGGATTAAGTATGAGAGTTTTATTATGCTACCCCATGAGAACATCAATGAGATGTACTCACGGCTTAATAACATAGTAAATGAGCTCAAGGGCCTTGGAGTATCGCTAACCGATCTTGATAATGTTCGCAAGATGATTAGGGCTCTTCCGAAGAAATATGAGACTTTGGCAACGTTGTTTCTCAACTCACCGGAGTTACCAAGGATGACACCAACGGGACTTCTTGGAAACCTCATCACAAATGAGCTTTACAAGAAGGACAACGAAGAGCTTTTAGAACAAAGCTCTTCGAAGATGAAGAATATCGCTTTCAAGGCAAAATCGGAGTCAAGCAATGAAGCGCTTGATGACTTTGAAGATGAATACATAGAGGAGGAGATAGCACTCCTCGTGAGAAGGATGAAGAGGTTCATGAGGAGGCGTTTAAGCTCAAACACCTCTCAAAAGTTCAAGAAAGGGCAACATTCTAGCACAAATCAGTATGCAAATATCCTATGCTACAAGTATGATGAGAAGGGGTACATTGCCTCTCATTGTACCAAGAAGAAGGACGACAAGAACAAGTCGCCGAAGAAGAAGAAGACTTTTCAAGGGAAGAAGAAGCTTTTTAAGAAACTTCAAAAGGATGGCAAAGGCGAGGCTCATATTGGAGAGTGGGACTCCGAAGAAGAATATTCGGATTCTGACTCCTTCGAGGATGGTACACCTTCAAGGAAGAAGGACCTCATCGGTGTAGCCATAAAGGAGGCTTCTTCGGATTTCGTCACTCCCTTGTGTCTTATGGCATGAGGAGAAATCAAGGTAAAATCTCTCGATGATGATGAACCTATATATGATGAACTAATGGATATGCTAGAGGACTTAAATGAGTACCTCAGGAAGGAAAAGTCCAAACATAAGGCTTTGAGAAAAGAATATTGTCGGCGATTCGGAGCAGGGGTCCCGCGCCGAGCTTACTTGTTGAATGAGGGATCAACTTGGGCCCCTTTTTCGCAAGGGCTGTGCGTCTGAGGGTATGCCGAGCAATGGAACGAAGGTATACCGGGCAAGCGTAAGGCACAGGGGGTCGCTTTTTATCTGGTTCGGGCCTCTCACGGAGGAGATAATAACCCCACGCCCAAAGGATTGCACTAGTATGCGAAAGTGGGTTACAATGCGCTTGCTCTGGAGGCCCCGAACGATCCTAAGGACTCCGTAAGCAAGCGGTGCGTAAGTGTGTGTAGTACAGACGGTCCAACCCCTAGCCCATCGTGAGAGGGGGTATTTATAGGAATTACAGAGACAAAGCGCTTATTACAGGGGCGCGCCATCAGAGAGGATGTACGCAGAGAAAGGTTGCGCCACCGCCGGTACCACGCGACGTGGGCACAGGGCGCGACCAAGTCAAGGCATGGACCGTGGCGGCGCAGATCCCGGCGCGCGATCTCGAGCCGCCATGCATTTAATGCCACGCCGCTTTGTCGAGGACCCCGAGCTGGCTTGTTTCGGGCCGGGCGCGCGGAAGGTCGCCCGCATGCGTTGTCCGGCAAGGGCATGGTCGGTTGGTGCCGCCTCGATGATCGCCTCAAGATAAAGGTATCCAATCTCGGCAGCCCAGCCCCGAGGCTAAAGGGGGGAAAGGCCTTGCTGAGGCCTCCGCCTTAAGCCTCTAGACCTCTTAGAGTGGGATTGGAGTTGGGCGACGAGCCTCATGGCGCCGAGCTTCCCGGCCGAGCGGGAAGCCCAGAGCTAAAAAGATCGATTACCGAGCAACTATGCTCGGGGCGAAAATCTTACGGCGAAAAGCCACCGCAGATCCGAAGCCGCCGCGCCGAAGAAAGGGATCTCGCAACGAAGGGAAACCCATTGCGGCATCCGAGCAACCTGCTCGGGACAAAGGCCCCGCGAGCCCGAGCACACTTAGTCAAGTCCGCCAGTAGTACTGAAGCGAGCGCGGAAAACCGCAGGGTTCCTTCCCACGGCGTCGCGGCGTGACTCGACAAAGCTCGAATCGCACTCGTCAGCTCGCCTTGGGACCGGACCGCCACGCGTTGGCAATCGACCTCTTTCGTCTGCCCGTTCGCCTTCTCCGCCTACAGATATCCGTTGGGAGCGTTTCGAAAAGCCTTTTTCCTTCCTTCATCTTCACCCTTCACGACAAACACCCCGCCACAAACTTCCCAACTTCCTGACTTCCAAACCTCCAAACTTCTCGGCCTCCCTTCCCTGCTGTGGCGCTTCATCTTTCCGAGTCTCCCATGGCGCGGTTTGGTGCGAGCAAGGTCACGGCGGAGAGGCTCAAGGTACTGCAAGATTATGGGTACCTGGACCCCTACACCTGGAGGATCCCGAGCGGCGAGGCAGCCCCGGTGCCGCGCGACGATGAAATAGTCTTGTGCGAGCTCTACACCGTCAATGGGCTCTGGCTGCCTGAGAGCGAATTCTTGGGGGACGTGCTCGAGCAATGCCGGTGCGAGGTCACCCATCTGAACCCCAACTCCATCCTTGTCTTGAACATCTTCATCCACCTCTGCGAAGGCTTCGTGGGCGTCCTTCCCACGCCAAGTCTCTTCTTCCATTTCTACAACCTTTTCTGCACCGGCAGTGCTTCTTCCGCCGGCGGCCTGTACTTTCAGTTGAGAAGCGCCCGCCCGTATGATTTCCCCATCTTCACTCTCAAGGACTCCGTCGCGGGCTGGGCCGATAACTGGTTCTACTTGCGGAAGTCGAAGGGGAGTTCTCTGCGCTATACTGGAGAGGCGACGCCGGGCGCCGAGACACCGCGCCCGCCAGTCACCCCCGAAGAGGAGCGGGTCCTGATGACGAGATGTCATCCGCGACTTCCTCCGGAATAGGATATCTCCGCTGAGGAAGAGGGAGCACCCCTTTTTCAAAGCCGGCGGGTGGGAAGACATCACCCGCGAAGGCGAATCTGGTATGCCCTTGCGACTTGCGACGATTTTGCTTTATAAGTTTTGCTTGAACCTATGCTGACTTCTCGTGCAACACGGTGATAGCCCCGGGCTACGATTGGGTGGAGAAGAGGGTCGGCGAGATGTTCGGGACCCCGAAGGGCAAGGAGCTTGAGCAAAAATGCCAGGTCCCGATGAACGTGCTTGAGCGGGTCAAGGTGGTAAGCATCTTCGGTGATTTATGCTCGGGGAGAATATCCGAGCCTTACAAAGTGTTTGTGCACGGGAACGACATCCGAGCTTTCTTTTGATGGCATCCCGTTTTTCTCTTGACAGGAAAAGCTTGCCCTGGAGTTGGCCGTGGACGAGCTCAAGTCCCGGGCGGGCAGTGGCGATGTGCTCCTTCCCGCGGCCAAGGCCAAAAAGGGGAAGGGCAAGAGGTCGCCGTCGCCACTCGCGAGCTCCCGGGTGCCGAAGAGGCATGCGGCTGCGCCCAAAGATCCACCCAAACGGCATATGGAGTATGCCGATCGGAAGGAGAAGGTAAGCCGCCTGAGGCTTTGGCTGAAGAATTACGACTTGGGAGTTCAAATTGAACAAATCGAGGCGGAGGGGAGACTGATCGAAGGAATGGTGCAGAGCGAGCGGGAGGCACTGGAGAGGGAGCTCGCCGATACAAAGGACCAACTCGCGCGAGCTATCAAAGCTCGGGAGTTCGGGATCATCGGCCGAGCGCATCCCCCTGCAACGGAAACCGGCCAGCCGGGAAAGACGCTGGTGGGGGTTGACATGGAGGAGGTCGAGCCCCGGCTGGCGAAGATCACCCAGGCCGCCGAGGAGAGGGCCAAGCCGGTGGTTGCGGCGGCGGCGAACCCTCCTACTAGCGGAGTTGCGGCGGCGGCGAACCCTCCTACTAGCGGAGAGGAGGACCTGGCCAAAGGTAAGACTCGACACTTGCTCGTCTTGATCTTCGATTTTAGGCAGAGTCAACCCGAAGCTAGCCCCACCCAACCGACGTGGGCGACGAGCTCAGAGGTCCCGCCAGACTCCCGCAGGTGATTGACGCGCCCTTGATCGTGGTCGAGAGAGGAGGTTGCTGCGCCGCCGACCTTGTGATGACGGAGGTGGCGGTGGTGGACACCTCGTCGCGGATGACCAAGGCGGGCGGAGTTTTGGTTCTCCCGAGCACGATGGGCGGCAAGGAGGGAAGTGATCGAGCCAGATTCGGGCGAAGAACTCCGCCCAAGAAGGCTTGAAGCCCCCGAGCTAACAAAGATCTCGGATGACCTCGCTATCACGGGCGAAGAACATGCCGCGGAGGACAGCGAGGAAACTCCGAGCGGATTTGTTTCAGAAGGAGCGAGGCGCCTGTAGGCGAATTCACGCCCGGTGACGCTTGCCGCCCTCGAGTGACCTCGCCTCGCTCAAGGATTCTGGCTTATCCGCGACACTCGCCGAGGCCCGAAGATATTCAGGCGGCGGCGGTCTTTGAGCAATACCGGGAGAACGTGCGCACCAACGTTGCTCATGTAGGGATGCTCCGCTACTGCGGTGATTTTTCTTCTTCGGATCTTGCGGGAGGAGTCTTACTTAGAGCTCTTCTGCCCGCAGCTTCTTCAAAAGACCTTGGCCGATTTCGAAGAGGTGCTGATCGTCCCCGACACCGTGAACCGCTTTTACGAAGAGTCTCATGCCCGGGTCGAGAGGCTGGAGGAGAAGCTGAGCGACTTCAGGCAGGCGGAAGTTTTGCTGACGCAAAGGTGCCGAGAGGCGGAGCGGAGCGTCGCTGAGACCAAGGGACGGATCCTCGGGCTCGAGCGAGAGCTCGAGCAGAAAGGCCTGCCCCGTCGGACCAAGGAAGATGTTTGCATTGCCGAGAAGAAGATGTTCGCGCCGAAAGAAGAGTTGGAGCAGCCAAGCAGCATCGCTAGCCTAGCGGAGAAAGATCTTGCTCTTAGCCAGAGCAAGGTTCACGGGCTCGAGCAAGAGCTTCAGCAGGGAAAGCAGCATGCCCGTACCCTTGAGACCAAGGTGGCCGAGCTTGAGGAGTCGCGCCAGGCAAAGGACGAGCTAGAGAAGTGGAAGCGGGACGCTGGCCTGCTGGAGAAAGATCTGGCCTCTAGCCGGGAGAAGGTTCTTGGGCTCGAGCAAGACTTTGAACGAGAGAGACAAAGGTTCGGACCTCGAAACCAAGGTGGCCGATTCGAGCAAAATATGAAGCGATCGCCGCCATTGCCGACCAAGATAAAGAAGAGGTCGAGCAGCTCCGCGAAGAAGCCCGCGAAGGCCGCGACGCCCGGCGGAAGGTGATCGATCTTCAAGCCAAGATCGCCGACTATAGGCAAAAACTCTCCGCGGCGCTTAGGAGAGCAACGCCCGGAGCTTAGGGTTGCGTTTTTCTTTTTACTTTGGAAAGCTTTGGCGAATGACGACTTGTAATGTGAATTCTCTTGCTTGAGCGCGTCTGTGATAACGCCTTTTGGGCTTTCTTACTTACCTCGCGAAAGATACGCGAGGCGCATACATTGTAGGTTAAATCGACGCATGGGCGTATAGGCCCCGAGTAAGTGAAATAGAATGACTTCAAGAAGGCAAGGGTGCTTGAAAGCGAGCAATGTTATGTAACAAGTTGTGACTTAGCGATGAAAATATTTTGGCGCGAATAAAGCTCGTGCACCTGGGTTGCGAGCGCGAGGTTGTTCGCAGGAGAGATGAGAGAAAGCGCTGCGCCCTCCGACCAAAACAACGGCCTATCCGAGCGACGAGCGTGGGTTAGGTCGGTGGAGGAAAACGAAGGCCCCAAAACCTCTTAACACTTAGAACGACGGCCCTAGCCCGCGAAAGCATGGTCGCAGAAGGGAGAGCGATGGTTGATGGGCATGGTACGCGCGACCAACACGCTACCGTCGGGCTAAATCTCTGACCGACCAAAAGGGTGTCTGCTTATGATTTGTATCGCGCAATGATAGCTATCGCGACCAAGGTCGCCTATCAAGACCGGAGCCTTTGGTGGTGAACTTTTAGCGGCCGGTGTTAGTCGCAGATTTTGTGCTATCGCGCAAAGCGCCACCGATTTCTACCGAAAAAGAAAAGAGTGTGTTTAAAGTTGCATTATTCCAAAAGGTCGTGAATTTACAATCGTGTTGTAAAAAACGGAACACGAGCTTAGACATAGAACTTGCGCAGCTGGTCGATGTTCCATGAACTGGTGAGCACGCGGCCGTTCTCCGTTGCAAGGCGGGCAGCCCCCGGGCGTGACACCGAAACGACCGTGAATGGCCCTTCCCATTTGGGGGAAAGCTTGTTGGCCTTCGACATGTCCTGGATTCGGCGTAGGACAAGGTCACCGACCTGCAGGGCATGGGGCCGAACTGACTTGGCCGCGTGCTTGCGAAGGGTTTGCTGGTAGACGGCTGATCGAAGTTGTGCCTTAAGGCGGGCTTCTTCGGCGAGATCAAGGTCGAGGCGACGCTCACGACCTTGGTGGATGTCCTCGGCCAGATGCACTCTTGGGGACCCGAGCATGATTTCGGCGGGGAGGACGGCCTCGGCGCTATAGACGAGCTGGAAGGGCGTTTCGCCCGTAGCCCGGCTCGCTATGGTGCGCACGGACCAAAGGACGGAAGGGAGCTCGTCCACCCATGAGCCTCCTTGCCGGGAGAGGTCTTTGAAGACTCTCTTTTTAACCCCTTGGAGTATTTGGCCGTTGGCTCTTTCTACGCTTCCATTGCTCATGGATGAGCTACAGAGGCGAAGCAGATTTTTGTTCCAATGTCCTCGCAGTAGGCTTGAAACAGTTCGCTAGTGAACTGAGTGCCGTTGTCCGTGATGAGGCGATTGGGTACCCCAAACCACGTCACCACGTTGCTACGGAAAAACCTTTTGGCTGTTTGAGCCGAAATGGTTGAAACTGGCTCGGCCTCGATCCACTTAGAGAAAGTGTCGATGGCCACGAGCAAGAATTTGCAACCCTTTCGACCACGGGGGAAAGGCCCGAGAATGTCAGCCCCCCAGGTCGAGAATGGCCATGAGAGTGGGATGGTTTGTAGCGCGTACGTCGGCTGGTGGGACTTACGGGCGTGGAACTGGCACGCCCTACAAGTTGCCACGATCGCCCGAGCGTCTAGCACTGTTGGCCAATAGTATCCCAACCGGAATGCCTTGCTCACAAGCGTCCGGAAGGACGAGTGGGCTCCACACATTCCTTCATGGATATCTCTGAGAAGGAATTCGCCCTCTTCTCGAGATATGCACTTGGAGAGGACCCCAAGTGCCCCTTTTGACAGTATGCCGCCTCACGAGCTTGTAGACAGATGACCGCCTTTGCAGCCGGGAACGCTCGGCCTCTTCCTCGAGCAATGTCCCGTGGGCAAGATATTGGATGAATGGAGCCATCCAATCTGCACCTTGCTCGAGGAAGGAGACGTTACCGCACGTCTCTTGTGCCTCCTCTACAGAGGGATTGGAGGGCTTTTGCAGATGCTCAGCTAGCGCCCCGGGCTGGGCGGGCATCTGGGGTGGTGCCTCCTCTACAGAGGGAATGGAGGGCTTGTGCAGACAGCCGATGAGCGCCTGAGGGGCGAAAGATCTGCGAGGAACCGACCTTAGAAAGTTGGTCGGCCAGAGAATTATCCTTCCCGGGATGTAGAGTACCTCAAATTTCAAGTACCGCCCATCTTCCTCACTTCAACCAAGTAAAGCGCCATCGAAAGTGATTGGAACACCGACACTCCTTGTTGACTTGGTTGATGACCACCGTGAATCGCTTTCACGTTAGTCACCGGATTCCGAAGCGCTCGACGCCGGAGTCCGCCAAGAGGCCTTCAGACTCCGCCGCATTATTTGTTGCAGTGGAAGTGTAATTGATGACGATTGAGCTGGTCCCTTGAGGGGACACCAAGATAACGCCACTCGAACGCTCAAGGCTCAGACCCGTCAAGCACATGGTCTGAAGAACCGCCCTCGATCCGTGGTCCTTGGTGGCGGGTTTGGCCGGGTTTGTCCATTCCACCACGAAGTCCGCTAGAATCGAGAGTTGATCGCAAAGGCGGCGTAAAAGTGGATTTCAACTATGCGAAGTTCCATGGCCCACTTTGCTATCCGGATACCGGTGTCCAAATTTCTTAAGATCTCCTAAGTGGAAAGCGATCGACAACGACCTTGTGAGCTTGGAAATAGTGGCGCAGCTTCCTCGAGGCTACGAAAGCGAGTACAAGAGTTTTCGACCTCGGTAACGCCTTTGGTCCGCGGCAACACTTACCGACGAGTATACCAGACATCGCGTCCTTTCGCTTACCGCCAGACCGCGCCACGGCCGGGTGTCGCCGCGAGGTATAGCAAGAGGGTTTCCGACCTTGGCGTGGCTAAGATCGAGGGTCGACAGTACCGCTTAGCTCCTCAAAGGAGCGATTAGCCTCATCCGCCCGCATTTAAACCATCATGCTTGCAGAGCGCTTAAAGAAGGGCGTGCCGCGCCGCCGACCGGAAATGAAGCGGCTCAAGGCGCCATGGCGCGTCCGGCCGTGGTCTCGAACTCTTTCACCGAGCTCGGGTCGATCCTTTCGATAGCCTCGATCTTCTCCGGGTTGGCACCGATGCTCTTGTGGCCCGATGATATACCCGAGTACCTTCCCTGCTTTTACACCAAAAACACATTTTTCGGGGTTAAGCTTTATTTGATGTCAACGGAGATTACAAAAGGTCTCCTCAAGGCCTGATACATGGCCCGAGGATTTTACTCTTAACTACGATATCATCTACATATACTTCTAGGTTCCGCCTATCTCGCTTCCTCGAAAGTTTTTGCATCAACCGGCTGAAGGTCGCTCGCTCCATGCAGACCGAAAGACATGGTCGTAGCGTAACATTCCGGCGGGCGGATGAAGGAAGTTTTCCTCGCCCCGGGAACAAGCTAATCCGTGATAGCCCGAGTATGCGCCCAAAAGCTCATTATTCAGGATTCCGCCGTCGCCGACCACCGGTCAATGCGTGGCGGGGAAGTTGTCCTTCTGCAAGCGGCATTTAAGCTGCAGTGGTCAACACACATGCGCCCACTTGCCCCCTTCTTCTTGACGATGACCGGTTTGCTACCACCTGTGCTCGACCTCCCCGACGGCCGGCCTTAAGGAGCTTGTCGAGTTCCTCCTGATGATTGCCTGCTTTCTCCGAGGAAACCGCCCGAGCCTCCGAGGCATAGGTCTTTGCCAGCCGACGGCTAGCTCGGCTCAATCACCTCCCTTGGGACCTCGGCATGCTCTGGACGGTTCCTGCTTAACACGTCCGAAGTTCTCCGGAGGAAGGTGACGAGCTCGAAGTTCCTATTTGGGGTCTAAGGAAGACCCTAGAGAGAGGACCTTGGTTGGGTCGGCCTCATTGAGAGGGACCGCTTGGTTTCTCCTCCGGTTGGAGGGTAACTTTGGTCGGGAGGGCGCTGGTGCTTGGTCGGGCCCACGCCGAGGCAAAGCCCGACCATGTCGAGACTTCGTCGCAGCTCAGGTCGCCTGTGGTCGCTTTTGACAAGATCACGCCTTCGTCCCGGACCTTCAGCACCGATAGCGTGATGCGTGGCGCCATGAACTTGGAAAGGAGGGCCTGCCTGCATGGCGCTAGGTCGACCAAGTCACGACTCGGTTGACCAACTGGGCCCGGTTCGCGAGGCCCCGAACGCCACGGCAAGACGATCCGGCCGATAGGCTTGATCGAGGTGCCGGGACGATCCCGAAAAACGGATAGCTATGTTTTGATCTTGGAACGAGGGACCTGCATCTCGTCCAGGACCATGGCGGATATGAGGTCCAGGGAGCTCCCACCGTCAATGAGAACCCGATCGACCTTTGCGTTGTTGATGGTCGGGCTCACGACCACGGAGCCTCTGGGTTTGGTCATTCCAAGGGGACAATCGCCCTGAGAAGGTAAGGCAGCTCGGACCACTTGAGCCGCCGACGGTGGCTTGCCTTGAGCGATGTGGCCGACCTCCCGCAACTTTCTTCAGTCCTCAAGGGACTTGTAGGCCGAGGAGCCCCTAATATGACCGCGATGTGGTTTTGGGGCTCCCGGTAGTCCATGTCGCCGTTGCCGTCTCCGTGGGACCCTTGCCCTTGCCGCTCTCCCCTTGCTCGGGAGAGTGGGCATGGGTCCTTCGCCTTTTAGAACTTCTCCAGCAGACGCCTGTGTTCTGCGAGCTGCGAAGGTCGTGGGCGGCCACCGTGGAGCGGCAAAAGCACGGCGGGCGCCTCTTCGCCGCCAAGGCCCGCCGCCGTGTTCTCGGTTCGCGATCCCGCCGTTTTGGCCTTGATCGTTGTCGTCGCGATCGCGGGCGACGCGGGCGTGGTTGCCCTCGACCGCTTCACGACGAAGCGGGCAGGCGCGGATCGTCAAGACTCCATGGCCGCCACCAAATCCGGCGCGATTTCTTCTTCTTCTTGACCTTCTTCTCCACGGAGCCCGAGGGCCTTTTGTTCGAGGGGCCCTCCAGTCGGGTCGGGCGGCAGCTTGCCTTCGCCGAGAGCCTTCTTCCATTGTACGGCCTCGCCGGCGTTAGCAGAGCTGGGCGGCCATACTGAATAGCTCGCTGGTCGGCTGTGTCGGGTGGATCTCCAAGTCTTGCGTGAAGCGGACATCGCGACACCAAACTTAAATGCTCGGACAACCGCTTCGCCCAAGATGCTCGATGGAGTTCTTACCTTAATAAATCTTTGGACGAAGTCGCAAGAACGCCTCTTTGTCGGCTCGATCAAATGCTCGAGGTCGCGCTGCTGTTGCCGGCGAGTGTAACAACTCGAAATTTGCCCGAGTGCCTCCGAGAGCCGCTCCATGAGCGGATTGACCCTCCTTTTGGTTGAAAAGCTGTCCTAGCGGAACCGCCGAGGACCGTGGGGAGGTAGTTAGCCATGACCCTTCGTCTCGCCGCCACCGATAGCGTGGAATAGATCGAGATGAACCCGCCGATTTCGGGTCCCGTTGAAACGTTCAATGTGGCCGGGCTTGAACTTGCTCGACCACTTAACATCACGGAGGGATGCCGAAAAGGCCCGGCACCCGAATGCTGGGCCATCGTGGCAACCCCCCCGGGCGTGGCGATCATGGCGGCCAGGGCCCAGTCGGTCCTTCGCGCATGACTTGAGGCGAGAGAACACGCTATCATGCTGGCACGACGACGGCGGGTTCGAGGTAGAGCACATGGAGCGCTCATGAGCAAAGGGTCGCGCTGCGGAGCCCGTGGAGGTCGTTTCGAAATGCTCCGAGCGCCCTCACGATGCCGGTGCCGCTTCCTGGTCCTCCCGAAGAGGCTCCGGAGGCACGGTGGGGAGCGGTGCTTATAATCCCGGAAACACTGTGGTCGCAGAGTACGGGCGGTCCCGGGAGCCCGATGTCGGTGGCGAGTTTTTCCAAGTTGTCAGCCACGAGCGCCCCCATGGCCGCCAGGTCCGCTTGACTGGAGAGATTCCGGAGGCCGCGCACGACCGTCGCCATAGTGCGGAGGTGCTCGACGCTCTGAGGAGCGATGGGGGGCGACCTCGGTAGGTGTCCGCGCGCGTACTCCTGGGAGCGGTATTCGCTGGGATCTTCGCGAGTTCGGTCTCCAACCCCGACGCCCGTCCCCTTGCTTTGTTGGTGGTGGACGATTGCCGGGTCCCCGCCCGGGAACAACTCCGGTGAACGCCGCCGGCGCAGGCCGGTGATGGGGGAACCGCCGAGTCCGCCGCTTCTTGATCGCTTTCCTTCCCGCCATGCAGACGCCGCGGAGCACCAAGATCGGCCGGTGACGCAAAGCGGTGTCGATGACGCGGTCTCGTGGCTGAACTCGAGACGGCCGGAGCGCTCGATCGCCACGCGAGGTCGCCGAATCCTTCCTCGCGATGAGGGTATCCGCCGCGAAGCGAGGAAATGCTCTCGCGCCGCCCACCGGGAAAGACTCCGGTTTGGTGTGACCTTCGGGTCGGCCGACCACCCACGCCATCGCCGGGCGAGTATTCGTCACCGTCCTGCACGTCGTCGAAGACGCAGAGGTCTTGATTGTCTTGCGAGTTCGGCATCCTCAGGGATTCCTCGCGAAAGGACTTCAGTCGCTCCCCACGGACGGCGCCAGCTATCGGCGATTCGGAGCAGGGGTCCCGCGCCGAGCTTACTTGTTGAATGAGGGATCAACTTGGGCCCCTTTTTCGCAAGGGCTGTGCGTCTAAGGGTATGCCGAGCAATGGAACGAAGGTATACCGGGCAAGCATAAGGCACAGGGGGTCACTTTTTATCTGGTTCGGGCCTCTCACGGAGGAGATAATAACCCTACGTCCAGTGATTGCACTAGTATGCGAAAGTGGGTTACAATGCGCTTGCTCAGGAGGCCCTGAACGATCCTAAGGACTCCCGTAAGCAAGCGGTGCGTGTAAGTGTGTGTAGTACAGACGGTCCAACCCCCAGCACATCGTGAGAGGGGGGTATTTATAGGGAATTACAGGAGACAAAGCAGTTATTACAGGGCGCCATCAGAGAGGATGTACGCAGAATGCAGCGCCACCGCCGGTACCGCGCGACGTGGGCACAGTGGGTGCGGACCAAGTCAGCGCGGATCCCGGGCGTGCGATCTCTGAGCCGCCATGCATTTAATGCCACGTCGCCTTGTCGAGGACCCCCGAGCTGGCTTGCTCGGGGCCGGGGCGCGTGAAGGTCGGGCCTGCATGCGTTGTCTGGGCAAGGGCACGGTCGGTTGGTGCCAGGCCTCGATGGTCATCTCGGTACAGTGTATCCAATCCCCGACAAATATCTTTCCCTCAAAGACTCTTATAAGGAGCTAAAGGAAACCCATGAGACTCTTTCTGCCAAGGATCATTCGAAGTCTCCAAACATCCTAAATGATGTTAGCATTGAATGCAATATTATTGATGATATGCCTTGTTTAGAAATTGATTCATATTGTGTGGCAAAAACTAGCATATCCACTTCTTGTGATGCTTTAATTGATATGCATTCAATTTCATGTTCTAGCTCAACTTCATGCCATGAAATTTAGTGGTAGAAAATAATGAACTTAAAGAACAAGTAGATAAACCTAGCAAAAGTTTAGATAAATGCTTCAAGGGTAAGGATACTCTTAATAAAATTTTAAATAGTCAAAAATGTTCTTATAACAAAGGACTTGACTTGGGTATGTTCCTAAAAAAGGTAAGAAATTAAGTAAACAAAGCTCCTCGTTTTGTAAAATCAAATGGAAAACTTTGTTATAAATGTCATGATGTAGGACATTTAGCTAATGATTATCCTTTAGGCTAAGCATCTAAAAGCAATATTTATGATCCTTGCTATATCCTCAATAAAGATAGAAATAGTAAAATAATTGCTAAATTTGTTGGGACTCCTATAATTGGCCAAAGAAAGAAAGCAATTTGGGTGCCCAAAACCTTGGTTACTAACCTCCAAGGACCCAAACAAATTTGGATATCTAAAAGGGTTTGACTTTTATTTTGTAGGTGAACTACAAGACCGGTGGACGGCATTGAGTGTTGGATAGTGGGTGCACCCAACACATGACCGACGATCGGAAGATATTCACCACATTTGAATTGGGGAATGGGCAAAATGACAAGATCACATTTGGCGATAATAGCAAAGTAATGGTATTAGGTTTGGGTAAAATCGCTATTTCAAATATCTCCTTAGTTGAAACATTTTAATTTGCTATCCATTGCTCAAATATGTGATCTTGGTCTTATTTGTAGTTTTTCTAAAAATGGTGTAATTATTTCTAAAGAAAATGATAATTCCTTAGTGTTCAAAGGTTTTAGATTTAGAAATTTGTACTTAATTGATTTTTCCTCAAGTGAGTCATGTCTTCAAACATGTTTAATTGTGAAAACCTGCTTGGGATAGTTATTGCATAGAAGACTAGATCATGTTGGGATGATTCAACTTAAAAAAACTTTTTAAAAATGATTTAGTTGTGGGCTTGAAAAATGTAAAATTTTAGAAAAATAGACTTTGTAGTGCTTATCAAGCCAGCAAGTAAATGGCTAGTTCTCATTCTTCAAAGAGTATCATGTCCACATTTAGACCATTAGAGCTCTTGCATATAGAATTGTTTGGCCCGACAACCTATAAGAGTATCGGAGGCAATTCTTATTATTTAGTTATTATTGATGATTACTCGAGGTATACTTGGGTATTCTTTTTAGATGATAAATCCGAAGCCTTTGAAATTTTTAAAAGATTTACAAAAAAGGTTCAAAATGAATTTTATTGCAAAATAAAAAAAATCGTAGTGATAATGGTTCTGAGTTCAAAAATACAAGAATTGAAGATTATTGTGATGAACTTGGAATAAAACACGAACTTTCCACTACCTACACTCCGGAGCAAAATAGAGTTGTAGAACGGAAAAATCAAATATTAATTGAAATGGCAAGAACAATGCTTGATGAATATGGTACTTCTGATAGTTTTTGACAGAAGCCATCAATACCGCTTGCCATGCAACAAATAGACTTTATTTACATCGTCTCTTCAAAAAAAACTTCTTATGAGCTTCTTATGGGGAGAAGATTGAACATTTCTTATTTTCGGGGTTTTTGGTTGCAAAAGCTATATTTTGAAAAAGGGTGTTCAGCTTTCAAAATTTCAAAGTCATTGTGATGAAGGTTTCTTGCTTTGCTATTCATCAAATAGCAAAGTTTATCGTGTTTTTAATAAAAATAAAGGTCTTGTTGAAGAAACTTGTGATGTTGAATTTGATAAAACTAACGGCTCTCAAGAAGAGAAAGAAAATTTGGATGATATATGTGATGAAGGCTTAAGAGAAGTAATGAAGAACATGACGCTTGGAGACATGAAGCCGAAAGTGAATAAAGATGATCACCCTCATCCACTCAAGTTGAATCGTCTACTTCTGCAATGCCAAGTCAAATTCAACCAATTGGTGTAGTGGTGCAAGGGTTTACACAAATCGAATAATTGGATTTTAGTGAAATCTTTGCACCCATAGCTAGATTAGAAGCTATTAGAATCTTGTTTGCATTTGCATCTTGTTTTGACATCTAATTATTTCAAATGGATTAAAGAGTGTATTTCTAAATGGACAAATCTCCGAATTGGTATTTGTAGAACAACTTCCTAGTTTTGAAAATTCTAAACACCCAAATCATGTGTACAAACTCTCTAAGATGCTATATGGTCTCAAACAAGCTCCTAAAGCATTGTATTGAGCGGCTTAGAGATTTTCTAATTTCGAAAGGTTTCAAAAGTGGGAAGGTTGATACAACACTCTTTACTAAAATAATTGATAGTGAATTTTTTGTGTGTCAAATTTATGTTGATGATATTATATTTGGTTCTACTAATAAAGATTTTTGTAAAGAATTTAGTGATATGATGTCTAGGGAATTTGAGATGTCCATGATCGAGGAATTGAGTTTCTTTCTTGGACTACAAACCAAGCAACTCAAGAATGGGACTTTCGTGAGCCAAACCAAATACATAAAACACCTACTCAAGAGGTTTGGTATGGAAGATGCGAAGCCTATCAAGACTCCAATGGCATCCAACGGACATCTCAACCTAATTGAGGGAGGTAAACCGGTAGTCTACTTTATCTTACCGCATCTAGGCCCAATATCATGTTTAGTGTTTGCATGTGTGCACGGTTTCAAGCTTCTTCTAAAGAGTGCCATTTAGTGGCCGTTAAGACAATTCTAAGATATTTAAAACATTCCTCAAATATAGGGTTATGGTATCCCAAAGGTGCTAAATTTGATTTAATTGGATATTCGGATTCGGATTATGTGGGTTATAAAGTGGATAGAAAGAGCACCTCTGGGAATTGCCAATTGCTAGGTAGATTCCTACTTTCATGGTTCTCCAAGAAATAAAATTCCGTAGCCCTATCCACCGCCGAAGCCGAAGACATTTCTGTTGGTAGTTGTTGTGCTCAATTATTATAGATGAGGCAAACTTTAATGGATTATAGAATAAATTTAAAAAATGTGCCTCTTCTATGTGATAATGTAAGAGTAGTTAAAATAGCCAACAACCTGGTCCAACCACTACAGAATAACAAGATTTTCGCCGGCCAAAACCGATTTAAAATACAGAAAACCGACCGAAAATAGCTATTTTCGCTTGTTTCTCGATTTAAATTGTATCGACGAAAATACTTGTATTTTTAATCGAGCGAATCGATTTAAAATAGTGGTCGTCGATGCTCTCTCGCCGGCTTCGGTAGCTTTATTTTTCGACCTTGGCCGATTTAAAATATCTCGGCTACATCGCCACCAAGCCACGTCGGCGAATCCTGTTTTGGCGGTAATTTTTTTATTTTCGCTTACCAGCCGATTTAAAATAATATTTTAAATTTAAAAAATATGAAAATGTTATTTTTGGTATTTTGAATTAAAAAATATCGAAAATGCTATTTTAAATGGCTTAATGATTTAAAATAATATTTTAACTTTTAAAAAATATGAAAATGCTATTTTCGGTATTTTAAATTAAAAATATATGAAAATGCTATTTTCGTTTGCTGAGGCCGATTTAAAATAGTATTTTAAATTTTAAAAAATATGAAAATCCAATTTTCAGTCAAATATGAAAATTTTGATTGAACTCCAATTTATGTAATTACTAATGACAAAACAAAACCAACCATACAAATTTTATTCAATGCATGTCCAACAAATTTTCAACATCATTATGTTTGCCAACATGAAGAGTATCAGAAGAGATAAAACAAGACTAAAGTACACAAAAAATGTGGAGCCTTCATAGCTTATAGCAAGCGTAACTTCTTTATTACATGATTCTAATCACTACCAAATCTTGAATTTGAAAAAAATCTGCCCATTTGGCAAGATAAAGTAGATCTAGGACATGAAGATAAAGTTGAGAAAAATATGAAGTTACTAATGCTGTCTGTTCGCATACGTAACTTCCAACATCATAGCCAAAAGAAATTACGTAACTCAATTGTGCCAAAAGAAGAAGAAGGTGCTCAGTTAAACAATTATGTTCAACCTTACTCTAACTTCTAATGAAGAAACCATACTTATGAGGCATTGTGGAATATTTAAGTATCCGACCTAGAGCTAGTATTTAAAATTTGGAATGTATGCGCTGAAAAGGATTCTTAAGTATTCTTCTATAGGCTTACTACACATGCATATGTGAACATCTCCGTAAACAATCGCTAGTGAAAGAGAAACTGCTTACTTCATCTCCACGCATAAATGCTAACGATGATGTAAAAAGTAGATTAGCTAATGGATTACCAATGTGAAAGTTTGAGCACGCTTGAAGTTTAGCAATTAAATCGATGCTCGCAGAACCATGCAATACAATAGTTAATGATAAACACATGTACAAATACCAAATGAATAATCTTAGACTTGTGCACTTTTTAAACAAAGCGCAAGGAGACATTGCAAGACCAATCGATTGCAGAAAATAAAAGACGATTAGTTTCTTTCAAAGAACCAAAAAATTCAAATAGATGTTCAATTGGCGGTGTTTCGCACAAAGAACTTCCGTAAAAGCACAAAAACACCACTCTCGACCGAGCAAGATAATACAAGTATGAAGGACGAGGAGACTTCTTTAAATTCACCCCATGAGCAATATTATGAGAAGTAAGAAATGTTGCAAAGAAGATGATCAATGTCGACTGAAAACAAGGATCCTCTTAGTGGAGGAAAAGTAATCTCCGAGCATTGATTTTTATATCAGAAGCAAGTAACTTGTATCAAGGAATATTCCCATTGTTTCTAATAGTAGCAGAGAACATACCAAAAACAAAAAATTAATCTTTCTTAGAATCAATAAGCATAGGTCAAATTTTTTTCTAAGACATAAATGCCGCTTGTTTTTCGACTCCATACAATTGTCGATGACTAGCCTAGTGTCTGCAAGCCATATCTACACAATGTAGATTAGTAACAAACATTTGTAAGTATTTGTACTAACTGTTCTAAGAAAACATGCAAATGGGGATGTGAAGCAGATCGACAGCTACTTCAAAAAGAGGCGTAAAAATATTGTCAAGGAGGTTCGGAATGAATTAATTGTGCCCATCTCCTCAGATACATTGTATATCCGAGGAATCAGCAGAGAAAATTAAACAACGCTCAAGATCTGACTACTCGGTAAAAAAAGTTAACCACACAAATTAAATGTATGTTCCGGCTTGAATTACCCAAAGTTCACAAATTGATTACTAAATATGGTGAAAAAATAATAAAATTATAAGACCATAAGCAATCAAGAGGACAATAGAGGGTATCACCCGAATTAACCAAACAACGTTCTCATTGTACAATTCGTTATTCACTATCCAACTTGCCATCCGATCCCACTCACTTTTCTTTTCACTATCCAACTTGCCATCCGATCCCACTCACTTTTCTTTCTCCCATGAATAGATACTGATATTCACCATCTCAAGAAGGTAATTAGAGTAGGAGTCATTAGCCGCACTCCATATTGTCCAAAAATAATTGCTAAATCCATAACTAAACACCGCATGTACATGACATACAAATAACAACACCCTTTAAATAGCGAGATATGAGAAGAATTAGTTCCAAAGATTCTAGAAAATCAACAAAGAAGAAGAAAGCACGATATTTACTTGCTTCAAGGTCGAAAACACTTCTTTTGTCAATTCAATGAGGAAGCGACCTAGCAATACGATAGTATAACGCTTTAAAGAATTTGTTCATGCACAGTCTATATTGACAATGAGCTCAACAAGACAAAATAAATGTGCACCTTGAATAAGGTTGTCCTGCTTAAGAAAGATCTCCTCAAAGTAGACTGCCACATGGATTATATTTGAGATTAAACTTGTCAAACCGGTGAAATGTACTCTTATCTGCATGCACGCTCACGAGATCAACATTGAGGTCATACCGCAGAGAGACCAACAAGTTACTTGTAAATGATAATGAAAAGATACATAACAAAGACCATCACATATAGAATTTCAGTTACCTACCAAGTCCAAACTCTCAAAAACCTCTTTAAGAGTCAAATAGGTCCCATCTCTAAAAATCACAACCTACATAAATGCAATTTTGAATTTAAGTCGGTGCAGAACGCTCTAGATCTCGTGTAGTAATCGGTATATTCCACATGAGACAATGACAGAATTAAGAAAAGAAGAAAGTGGATGTACCTCGTCAAAGTTCTTTCTTCAACTTGGACTTGATAAATCTCAACAAATGCTTCGGTTCATGCATGCGGAGTGATGAACATGAGTATCAACCTTCCCGACATTGTAGTGCACCTTTTTATGAGTACAGATGAACCGCTATTTGACCAACACCAGAGCCACCAAGGTCCATCTTCCCAAAATAATTCACAAGATTGCAAGTCGAAAAGAATATCAATGGCGAGAGGTTACCCTACAACAGGGGGATGAATGAATGAAAGAAACGTGACATCCCATCATAAGCATAATTTCAATAAATCCATAAAACTAGGAAGGTCGGAAAAAGATGTTCATACCACCAACCATATTTGGAAGTTACGTGACAAGCAAAGCGCTCAGATTATCAAGAAGCACAATTTTTTTTCAACAAAAGTTACGGAAGTTATCACGAACCCCAACCATATTTGGAAGTTACGCAGCGCTCAGATTATCGCCACAAAGGAAGTTCTGTGAACCCCCAACCATATTTGGACATTTCGCCTCGCTTCTCAAAACATTGATTTCTCGCTTAAAATAGTGGTCTCTGGCTACAATTCATCCTAGTATTCATTCTAGATCGATAATCAAGGCCCGATAACTCAAGCATGAATACAAAATAGTAGCTTATTCGCTGGAAATGTAAAATACAATGGAGCAAGTTATTTTGACTTCTTCGCTCAGCGCTTTTGATCCTATAATGCTACAAATGGGTTGATCTCGGTGACCAAGCAACTTCAAAGGTGGTGGACACTAACATTCAATCTTGTAAATAAATAAATGATCATCACATCACCGAATAAAAGACTTAGTGCCTAGTGAGGACTTGTGCATAATCAATGCCAAATGTATCAAATAAAACATCGAAACCCATCCTCATTGTCAAACATTTCACCTTAATCATGACTTTTCCAAACATCTAAATATCGTAAACACAATTTCACAAATATAATGGGCTAGAAAAGGGAAGAAAACAACACTTACGTAGCGACTTGCGGCGGCGGCGGCTCCGGATGTGCGGCGACGGCTTCGGCGGCGTCGCGGCGGCGGCTCGACGACGAGGCGGCGTGGCGTGTATGGGAAGGGTGGCGCGCGTGTGGCCGACGGGCGGAGGCGGCGCTTCCTCGGGAGACGGGCGGATGCGGCGCTGGGAAGAAGCGGAGGCGGTGCGGCCGGGATTCGGCGGATGCGCAAGGAAGGGCGGAGGCGGCGTTCGGACGGGCGGCGGAATCGGCGGCGGTGCGGGGACGACCGAAGCGTGCCCTAGGTTGTCGATCGGTGAAAACGAGCGTGGTGTAGGGACGACCGAACCGAGGCGTGGGCCTTTAGTGGAACAGATCGCGTTTTCGTCGGTCTAGATTCTATTTTCGTCAGTCTAGACCGACGAAAATATCTTTGGTATGCCACGTGTCCTATTTTCGTCGGCTTAGACCGACGAAAATAGGCAAAAAATTTTTTGAAATTTCCCTGGCGCGATAACTCAACTATTTTCGTCGGTTTTTCAGCTCATACCGACGAAAATAAACTTAATTTCGTCGGTTTCTATGGGCCGACGAAAATATTAAGTTATTTACGTCGGTCTAATGTGGGCTGACGAAAAAAATTGGACCGACGAAAATATTGTTGTTTCCTATAGTGAACACTCAAGAACCAAACATATAGATATCTGCCATCATTTCTTAAGAGATCATGCAAGTAAAGGTGATATTGTAATTAGTCACATCAGGACCGAAGATTAATTAGCGGATATTCTCACCAAACCCTTAGATGTAGCCCGTTTTTGCAAATTGAGGAATGAACTAATGTCATAGATGTCTCTAATGTTGCTTTAAGCTTTGCATCATGTTCATTCTCAATTGATGTTATTCGATTTTTTATTTGAAAAGGTTGATGAGCTACACATTTTAGGGAGTACTTCACCATCTTCATGTGCTTTACATTCCTAAAGTGTGAAAATAGGAAACAAGTGCATATTACTCTTCAAAACTAAAATTAATGAGTATAAAGTCAAAACTATTTAAATTTATCATATGTTGATGTTTCAAATTAAATTTTCTCAGAGTAATATCTCTATATACTTGACTCATCTCCTCTATGTTTTAGTGTATATATATACATACAAAAACAATTCTTATTTACCATAAAAATCAAAAACTTTCTAAAGAAACTTATCAAAAAAATCTTAAAATTACAAATTGATCTATATTGATCTATCTAAGGCGTTTATCAGGTCATGGCCATTAGAACTTGAATATTAACATTTATAGACTTCTAAAAGGTATTTTTGACTCGAACAACCATTTCTAAATATCTCTTCATTCCTTTGGATGTCTGTATTTCAAAATCATTTCAACAAATCAAAAGATTTATTTTTGAATAAAAACTATTTGAATCCTATGCTTCTTGGAAATTTTTTTGTCTCAGTTGGAAATGCTCAAAGATGTTATCGCTAAGTTATGAAATCATATGAGCTATTTCACAACATTTTAGGTTGGACTCCCTGCAATGCTAGTGGAGGTTGGCACTACCGGAGCCTTTTGCGGTAGTACCGACTTTGCCAGCACTACCGACTTAGGGGAGCAGTGTAACATCCCCAATATTGGGTTTCTGCTAAAAGCTAATTCAAAATTAATTAATTTTAAAATTTGGTTTTTCATCGATGTTATATTTAACCTGGCATCCTTATCCATTCGAAATTGAAGTTCAATCCTTTATCGCCCGCAAAGTCAAGATTCCAATTCCGGTCCTTATTCGAAATTTCACCCGAGTTCCAAAATGATCTAAAAATCCCGAAACCTATTGCACTAGGTTCCAAACACTACCACAGCGAGGCTTATATCAGACGCACGATCACAGACGGTTTTGAAAAATCGCTCATGAATACGGAACATCACTGAGCGGTTATGTACTCAAACCGTCAAGGCGGATATCATAGACGGTTTTATATTACGTACCGCTCGTGATGCAAGAAATATCACGACGGTTTCTAAATATAATCGCCTATGATGGCTACAAGACTCATTGCGAGCGGTCAAGTAAAACCGTCAGGATTTCCTGACGGTTATATAAAACAACCGTCTGTAATATCTGAGAGTCATTACAGCAGCGGTTATATTTAGAAGCTCTCATATTATTTCTTGCATCACGCATTTGTAATATAAAACCGCTCTCGTAAAACAGAGCCTCGATCCATCCACTTCGCTTATAGGGTTTCGTTTCTATCCTAAGTGGCTACTGTGGAAGTGAGGCGATTTTTGAAAGAAAGCCATTGATTTCAAGGGTGATATTAGATTCATTTGATTTTGGTGATCTAAGGTTAGTAATGAGTTCTCTAATTGCATGCATCCAATTCAATATCTAGGTTGGTTAGAGAGAATTAATTTAAAGATTGTTTGATTAGATCTAGCTTAATTGTAGTTGGATCCATATGTTGTTTGTGATATTTGGTTAGTAATGTGTTTTAATTGCATTATATTCAACATCTATCTTGATAAGGAAGGAATTTTATGATTTTTTTAGATCTAGCTTGTAGAACCATGTGTTGGTTGTTTGATCTATAAGGTTAGCTAGTAATGGTTCTATTTGCATAATATAATATTCGATCATGATATAGCTAGCTAGCATGTTAAGGATAGAATTTAAAGATTGTTTAGATCTAGCTTATAGATCAATTCAAGTCTTTTGGTGATCTAAGGTTAGTAATGGGTTCTAATTTCATTATTATATTGAAGATTAATTTGAATTGTGTTAATTATTTCTTTGTGATGTAATTAAGGTATGTAATTGCATAATTAGTTTAAGAATGTGTGCATACGCACTACACCTGGTGCACTTAATATTTAACACTAAGTGTTACATGTGTAGCGTAGATGGATCAAGTCGATGTATGCTGAGAACCGCATTTAGTGTTGAGTACCTTAATGGCGTCTCCACTTTCAAAAGAGCCGCAGAGGAGGATATGTTTAATAAGGGGTGCAATTCATGTCATGTCCATGCATTGATTGCTAAAATCAAGATGTTTCAAACTCGGTAGCAGATCGAAGCGCACTTGATTCAAGGGGTTTCAAAGGGGCTATACATGTTGGACCAATCATGGCTAAGAGCATAATATGTGAAGTAGCAAGTAGTGTTAATATCATCGACGAAGTCAATGATATGTCGATGATCATATCGACAAGCTTCCGATGAGGACAAAGTTGCACGATGACAATTTGGATCAGATGCTACGCGATGCGTAAGAAACCTTGATGACAGGGAATATGGAAAGTTCCAGGGCTTAATGGAGGACTCGGAGAAACCTTTGTTCGCAGGGTGCAAGTTGAAATACACAAGGTTATCATCCGTGCTTGAACTACTCAAATTGAAGGCAAGCAACGGTTGGTCCGACAAGAGTTTCACAGCGATGCAGTTACGTCTATTGGCGGACATGCTTCCAAAGGGAAACGAGTTGCCGACAACCACCTACAAAGCCAAGAAGGTTTTTGTCCCTTGGGAATGGAAGTAGAAAGAATACATGCATGTCCAAACGATCAGATCTGTCGCAAAGAGTACACAAACTTGCATATATGTCCGTGTGCAACGATCCCGGTACAAGCGTAAGAGTCATTCAGATGATGATGGCGAGAGCATTGAGGTGAAAAAGGTCCTCTGCTAAGGTGGCATGGTATCTGCTGTAATTCCTCGCTTGAAGCGTTTGTTTGCGAACCCAAAGGAGGCAAAACTGCTGCGCTGGCACTTTGAGGAGCGTAAGAATGATGGAATGCTAAGTCACCCGCTGATTCCATCCAAAGGAGAAACATCGACATGAGCTTTCAAGAATTCAAAAGGATTTGAGAAATATAAAGTTTGGATTGAGTCTGAGATGGAATGAATCCTTTCGGTAACATGAGCGGTAAGCATAGCACTTGGCAGTAAATCTCAGTATCTACAACCTTCCTCCTTGGTTGTGTATGAAGCGGAAGTACATTTTGTTGTGCATGCTTATCCAAGGACCGAAACAACACGGGAGCGATATTGATGTGTACCTAGCTCCATTGGTGGAAGATCTAAAACACCGTGGGTTACCGGTACACGATGGGATGCGATAAAGCGAGAGAACTTTACTTTGCCATCGCTTGTTGTTCTCGCACCATAAATGATTACCCCGCCCTTGCTAACTGTCGTGCCGAGTACAAAAGGAACCAAAGCCTGCACTCACCGCTTAGATGATACTGAGAGTTTATGGCTGAATCACTCCATAAAACCGTGTACATGCGTCACCGAGGTTCCTTGAGGAATCACCCATATCGCAAGATGAAGAAATTTTTCACGGAAGGAACGAAAATGGTTCAGCTCCAAGGCGTTTGAGCGGGAGAGATGTTCATGACATTGTTAAGGATTTGGATGTTGCGTATGGAAAGGGACGTAAATCAAGTACCCGTGAAAAGAGCATGTGGAAGAAGAGATCAATATTCTGGGACCTACCTTACTGGGGGCACCTAGAAGTTCGCCACTGCATCGATGTCATGCATGTAGAGAAGAATGTCTATGACAGCGTGATTGGTCTCTTACTCAACATTAAGGGTAAAACAAATGATGGTATCAACGACGGCTTGACTTGGTCGATATGGGCATAAGACCTGAGTTAGCACCGAAAGAGACTGATAAAGGCCGACGCACTTGGAACACGCTTGTTATACTCTGTCAAAAGCCGAAGAACTGAATCGTGCGGTGCTTGCATGGTGTGAAAGTTCCGTCCGGTTACTCCTCCAACATGAAGAGACTTGTTTAGTTGGAAGATTTGAAATTAACCGCATGAAGTCTCATGATTGTCATGTCTTGATGACACAGATGCTCCTGTCACAATTAGAAGTATTTTGCCGGTCAAGGTCCAAGAGACAATCACTAGGTTGTGTTATTTCTTTAACACAATCGCTCAGAAGTTCATCGATCCCGAAGGACTAGATGCTCTGCAAGCTGAGGTGGTGATGACTCTATGTAATCTTGAGATGTATTTCCCTCCATCATTTTTCGATATCATGGTCCATCTCATTGTTCACCTTGTGACAGAGATAAAGATATGCGGCCGTTGTTCCACGTAGCATGTACCCGCTCGAGAGGTACATGGGAATTCTCAAGTCTTACGACGGAATCGATCTCGCCCGTGAGGGTAGCATTGTCGAAGGTTATGCAATGAAGAGGCCGTCGAGTTCTGCGCCGATTACATGGCCCGTGTCGAACCGATGGTGTGCCTCGATCTCGCCATGAGGGGAGGCTCCAGGTATCGGGACCATCGGAAGGAAAGCAATCACGCCGATTGATTGCGTATGCTCGAGCCCATTTCACGGTTTTGCAACACATGGCTGTAGTGTCCGCCTATATCGTCGAGCACAAGCAATGGCTAAGGCAAGAGAATCCAGCACGGCAGGAGTCTTGGATTACGAAACAGCATAACCTTCAGATCAACAAATGGTTGAAAGAGCGACCTTGTAACAGCCCGATTTTCGCTAATCCGGTAAGCGAGGCTTGACATGCTCACGTCTTCCATAATATCAATGCATCCTCATTTAATTATAATCATGCTAGTGTTAGGACATTCTTTTTGCATAAAGAGGGAGTAGCAAAATCCTAAACCTCATTTTCCAAACTGCACACATGTTACCTTGCCTTAGCCAATGACATGTGGGCCATGTTCATAAGAGAGAGGAGAGTAGGCTGCACACCTACCATACCAATTCTTACTCTATTCACCCCTACCCCTAGTCAATGACACATGGGTCCTACCTTGCATGGGAAATTGTGGGCTGCACATCCTCTCCATGCCTTTTCTCACCCCAACCACCCATACCCACTCTTCCACCCACCCTATGACATGTGGGACCTAGCCCCACATGTAAGGCATGAGTGGGCAGCCTTTATAAGGCCAAAACCTTGGTTTCTCCTCCCTTTTTCTGCTCATTTGCATAGCTCCAACCCAGAAAACAGCAAGCACCTTCTTCTCCACTCTTGCCATTTCTTCCCCTCAAATCTCCACAAGCTTTGAGTTTGAGCTTGTGCATGTTATACCACTTTGAAGCCAAGGTCAAGAGCTTCAAATCCATCCAAATGGATTCTTGAGGAACCAAGTTTTGGGTGAGTAGCAATCGTTTTTCTTTCTTCCCATGTTCTGAAATTTTGCCCTTGTAACACATTTCTATCTTCTCCATGGAATCCCTCACCAAAACTTGAATCGGGTCACGCATGCCGCAAAGAAGCTTGAGGAGGAGGGATAGAGGTTGTTGCAAGCACGAGCAAGTGAGGGCATTGTCAGCTACTCGAGCTAGGAGGAGGTGAACCGCGAAGACCGGCGTTGTGACATTCTTCGTCGTTCCCTCGCCGAAACCAACATCCACCTTGTGCAAAGGTAACCTTGTAGTGGTAAGTTTCTACCCTAGATCATCCCCTTGAAAACCCTAGCTCACCCCTTTGAAGTGTAGAGCACAATAGGCAAATAGCCATTTTGAAACAGAGACGCCCAGCTCGGATAGTCCGAGGTATTGCTCGGACATTCCGAACCACTCTGATACTCCGAATAAAGTTTCGGATAGTCCGAATAGGAATTAGCTTGAGGGCTGCATTGGCTAACCGAGAGGGTCTGCTCGATATTCGAGTAACACTTGATACTCGAACATACCTTCGGATACTCCGAACACCATGTCGGATAGTCCGAATATAATTCAATTTCATACCGAGAGGGTCCACTCGGACAGTCCGAAGTGACACTCGGATACTCGAACATAATTCAATAAAAACCTTAATACTTGAACTTTTAACACAAAAACTCAATTAGTACTTTCATATTATGGTTAGTATTACACATCATGAGCATTTCATGCATCTTTTACTCATGTGCATCATTGGAGTTCTTGATTTGGTGTTTATGGAATTGAATTTTCTCGTTAGGTGTTTACGCTTCGGAGGGCACTCCCGAATACGACTACGTCTACGAAGTCAAGAACGAGCAGCAAGGCACTATCTTACTCCTTGACCATGATTGCTCCTACTATTTGCAACTTACATCTTTGGAATTATTTTATCAATTGCATGCTTACTTTCAATTACAATTATGATTGGGTAGAATTCTTAGCTATTACCATGTTGTGTGTTATACCCTTAGCATGTTCACTCCATGTTCCATTGTCGCCCTAAGTGGTTGGTTTATTATTATATATGGGTTCGTGCGAATTGCTTAGCCATGCTTAGAACAACGTTAGAAACCGCGATAGATGGACTTAATCCATCGGTTGCAATGATTGAGAATTATTATGATGATGTTGATTTCAATTGTTGATTAATGAGTAGAGATATTGGTTAAGGACCCTAAGGATTAAATCCTGGTGACGTCTTTTTGAGTAACTATCGTGCGAACCACACGCCGTTTATGGGACCGGTGTAACCAAGTACTTATGTATGACTAGGTTATGTAAACCATGTGCACGCGGAATTCCTTGGGCTTAGTGGAGCGTCAAGGAATGATCACGGAATTCCCCAGGCTTAGTGGAGTGTGTGGAATGTCCTCTGAGTCCCTCGAACTTTGTTGAGTTGGGGATGTCCAACAACGGGTGTACTCCTTGATCCACACACACCGAGCATCGGGCACGCGGGATCGAGGGTCACAAATATCCGGATGGTTTAGATACACTACCATGCATCTTGGAAAATGGTTTGTCACGTTTCACCTCTACCGACACATCTAAGGAAATGTGTTAATAGCTTGGCTTACGAGTGTGGCGTGTCGTGGGTAAAGTCGTACCTCTGCAGAGTTTAAACTATTCAATAGCGCGCCCATGGTTAAGGACGATCTCTCGATTTGTCACCATCGGGCGTAGTATTAAGGACTTGGTAAGAATGGGATGGGAGTGGAAAAGTAGACACAAGTATTGGAGTACTTGTGTGTGTAATTGAACATGAGCGATGGAACTCATGGTTCGGAAAATGCTTGAAGGCATGATATGAATATGATTATGATGATGTTATATTATGTATTAGATCTTGCAAATGTTTCCTAAATGCAATTCTTTTCAATCTATACATGATTACAATTTACCTCAAATATTGCTTTATGCTGAAATTGCCATTTTGCCTTCCTTTGATGTAGCAACCACATGTAGCTAGAAATTAGCATACAATGTATATTATTGTGCGAGTACACTCTTCGTACTCAATCGGATTGTCCACTTACTGCAGGTGAGGATGAGGCATTACCCGGGGACTTTTACCGGGCAGATTTCGATGGTTCTAACGTTTAGTCGCCGTTCTTGCCCTAGTTGGTTGCCTGAGGGTTTGGGGGCATGCCATGCTGGCCCTTTTGTTGTTTATCTTATGATTTCCGCTGCTACTTGATGTAATAACTCTAAATATGTCGTTGAGGACAGCAGTCCTACTTTTGGAATGTAATGATGCTTATGCTTCCGTTAATTGTGTATGTGTTGTGATGTCAACTGTTGGATGAGAATACGCGTGTTGGCGAACTTTCTGAGGACCAACACGGGTATAATCATGAACGCCCGAGGTTCCCTTGATTCACTTGAGATGTCTTGTGCATTTGGGTGAATCGGTGCAGTCCTGGACGGTTCCCCAAAGCTTGGTATCGAGCCATCTTGTTGTAGGTTAGAATGGCCATGCTACGACTAGTTAGAAGATGTTTTGAGTCAAAAATTATTTTTCTATCAAATAATTTCAGAACTGATAGCATTGTGCAATTCCTTTATTTCTTACCCCTCTTAGTTCTATATCTTACCCTTATGTTCATTTGATTGTGTAAACAAGTTTCTAACCCCTCTTATCCTTTTCAACGTGACAGATGAGTTTTGGGCCATTGGTTTTAGTCACCCGTGCCGAGGATGTGGAGGGCTATCCTTCCCTCCTGAGGGATATGCTCTGGAGGGCTAATTTCACTTATGCACCGGAGTACGCGGTCTATGGTCGTCTTTGTAGGACCGGATTGAAGACCTACACCGCCATGGTTCACATCATCGCTAGGATGGTGACGGGAGCATTCCTATCACTTTCGGCGAGGGGACGTCAGTAGGAATGGCTATCCAAGAGGTGGCATATGTTGCCATGTGCCATCTCCGTCATGATTTGTGGGAGCTGACTCTACCTCCGTATCAATATTTCCCACAACGAGGATCGACAGATGAAGTCAACAGTGTTGCTGAAATCGAGATGGGGGAAGACTCTTCTGTTCGACAGTTGTCGTGCTTGGTCCGTGCCTTGGACCGGGCTAATCGTTGCATTGTCCATGAGCTGTGGGAGACTCGTGCCCGTCTTCATGAGGCACAAGGGCATCTTCACCAATTTGTCCAGATTAACTTGGTGCCACGGGACATATTGTGTGGGCGCAACTCCACGACGCCACACGATGTAGCCCCACCCGCCTTTCGGCCTACATGTGCGTGGATAGAGACCCAAGATGTTGTGCGAACAACGCGCACATCAACTCGGGAAGTATGATGCGTAGGCGTGTCCAGGAGTCTCCGGGGGTACCTAGGTTCTATATAGGATCACCACAGCGTCTCACTAACCCCTTGGACCCCCAAGACACCCTATCTCCGGGATACCATCTTTTGGATGTGTTTCCCCAAGGATTCCTTAGAGACATTTGAGTTGTCCCGATAGAGCTCATCATGGAGGGAAAGTAGAGATGAGATGAACTGATTTAATTGATGTAATAGGCTACCTTATGAACCTATGCTAGTTTTTTATATTTAGGAACTATCACCCTTAGTTGTTATCCTTGACCTACGGGTTGTGAACTTGCACTAGCTAATGTATCGGAACCTTGTTGTTTGTTTTCATGGATGCTGTTGTGGCTTAAGAGCCTTCTTATTTTGATGTCTTTTGGAGTTGGTGCATGTTTTCTTGCTGCATACATATAGAGTTTAAATTACGTGACTTGCTGTCTGGATATTTTAAGTTCGACATCGTTATGGTTCTCCTGTTACTTGTTGCTAATTTGGCTTTGGCAACAGATGACGGGAGTTACCACTCGTTCCCAAGCTCAGCGTGAGGCGAGGCCACCATCCACCGGCTCCCAAGCGACTGAGGATCCGACTCAGGGGGTCACTCATAACCACCTGGAGTCCTCGCATCACCAAAATCAGCACCCCGCTCGCGTGGAGGAGGAACTTCCACCCCCTCCTACCATGGCTCAAGTCCTTGCTCTAATTGAGCAAAACAGGCAAGATCAAACCTTGATCTTGCAGCAGATCGCCCGTAACACGGCCCATGCCCCAGCCCCTTTTCGAGGAGCCGAGAGGGCAGGACATCACGCCGCCAGCGGACTTGGCGAGTTTCTCCGCACGCAGCCGCCAACATTCTCCCGTGCTGCGGATCCACTCGAGGCCGATGATTGGCTTCGGACTATTGAGCGCAAGCTGGCCATCGCTCAATGCCCGGACCATGAGAAGGTCCTTTTTGCTTCGTATCAACTCGATGGAGCAGCGTGCGCATGGTGGGACAGTTTTACCGCCATGCAACCCGCCGATCATACCATCACGTGGGCGGAGTTTCGCGCGGCTTTCCGCGAGGCTCATGTTCCCGCCGGCGTTATGGCAAGGAAGAAGCGTGAATTTCTCACATTGAAGCAAGGTGGCAAGACCGTCATGGATTATCTTCACGAGTTCAACTATTTGGCTCGTTATGCCCTGCATTTAAGTCTCCATCGATGAGCGCAAGCAAGAGCGTTTTATGGAGGGACTTTCCAAGAGTTGCAGTGGAGCTCGCTGCTCATGATTTCGAATTTCTAGCACTTAGTCCACAAGGCTATAGTGGTGGAGGAGAAATGGGGAAGGTTGGAGGATTGGCATAGCGCAAGCGGATTGCACAAAATTCAGCAAGTGGCAACTTGCGTACCGCCACGCATGGTGCGCCCATCCTTTCCAAGCTATCAAGCTCCGGCACTACCGAGACCTCCAACATTCGTTGCTCGCCCGCCGCAACTAAGTCTTCCACCAACTGTGGGTGGAAATCAGTAAGGAGCCAACACTCAAGCTCGCCCAATTCTTGTTTGCTTCCAGTGCAAACAGCCAGGGCACTTTGCACGTCAATGCCCGCAAAAGAACCAAGCAATGTCGGGGATTCGACCCACTATCGCACCGGGGGCAGCAGCACCTTCACCTCGACCAACGCCTCCAAGAACCGCGCCAACCCCACCACGTGGTCGCATCAACCATGTGACTGCCGAAGAAGCTCAGAATGCACCGGAGGTGGTATTGGGTACGCTTTCCGTCCACTCATACCCGACTACCGTATTATTTGATTCCGGAGCATCTCATTCATTTGTTAAAGAGAAGTTTGCTATGCATCATGAGTTCCCTATACAACCCATGCATCCACCACTTCTCATTAAAACCCCGGAATCAGAATTAAGGACCGATCGAGTCTGCCGGGAAGTAAAGATTGAAATCAATGGGGTAGAGTTCCTAGCTGATTTGATCATAATTAAGACGGAAGGGATTGAAGTTATTCTTGGGATGGATTGGCTATCCAAGCACCAAGGATGCATCAATTGTGCAAGCAGATCTATTTCACTTACCAACGCAAGCGGCAAACAAGTCGTGTTTGCGTCAAGTCCAGATTATGCTCTCCTTTATGCCTTGAAGGGTGAACCATTCCTTGGAATAAGTAGCATACCAGTGGTATGTGATTACCCGGACGTATTTCCGGAAGAGTTGCCCGGGATGCCACCCGACCGGGAGGTTGAGTTCGTCATTGAGCTTTTACCCGGAACGGCCCCGATATCAAAGCGACCTTACCGTATGCCTCCAAATGAGTTGATTGAGATGAAGAAACAACTTACGGAGCTGCAAGAGAAGGGTTTCATCCGCCCGAGCTCCTCACCTTGGGGATGCCCGACGATATTTGTGAAGAAGAAGGATGATAGTTTACGGATGTGTGTTGATTACCGTCCCTTGAATGCGGTCATGGTCAAGAACAAGTATCCACTTCCGCGGATCGATGATTTGTTTGACCAAATGACTGGAGCCTGTATCTTCTCCAAGATTGACTTGAGATTAGGCTACCATCAAATCAAGATCAGATCGGGCGACATTCCAAAAACGGCATTCTCCACCCGTTATGGTCTATATGAGTATACTGTTATGTCTTTCGGTTTGACCAATGCACCGGCATATTTCATGAGCCTTATGAATTCGGTTTTCATGGAATATCTTGACAAGTTCGTTGTCATCTTCATCGATGATATTCTTATTTACTCCAAGTCGGAAGAGGAGCATGAAGTACACCTTCGGAAAGTCTTGGAAAAGCTGCGAGAGCACCAACTCTACACAAAATTCAGCAAGTGTGAATTCTGGCTAAAGGAGGTTGCCTTCTTGGGCCATGTGCTGTCGGAAGGCGGAGTTGCAGTTGACCCCAGCAAGATATGGAGGTACTTGAATGGGAGCAGCCTAAGAACACCACAGATATTCGAAGTTTTCTCGGGTTCGCGGGTTATTACCGCCAGGAGAACTTCTCCAAAATCATGGCCACCGATGAACTTTTGAAGAAGGAGAACAAATTAGTATGGTCGGCGAGAATGTGAGGCAAGCTTTCAATCGTTGAAGGTTAAACCAATCGCACCCATCTTAGTCTGCCGGATATTCACAAGGGCTTCGATATATATTGCGATGCATCCGCCTCGAAGTGGGTTGTGTACTTATGCAAGGAGGCCGAGTTGTGGCCTATGCATCGAGGCAATTGAGACCTCATGAGATGAATTACCCCACCCATGACTTAGAGCTGGTAGCGATGGTACATGCTCTAAAAATCAAGCGACATTTCCTCATCCAGAATCGTTGTGAAGTTTACACCGATCACAAGAGCCTGAAGTATATTTTTACTCAAGCGATCTGAACTTGAGGTAAAGGAGGTGGCTCGAATTGATCAAAGACTATGATATGGGACTCCATTATCATCCGAAAGGCCAATATTGTTGCCGATGCTCGAGCCGAAAGTCTCAATGCAATCGTCTTCAAGAGAACCGAATCGGACGCCATATCGCCGAATTTCAAAGCTCAATCTAGAAGTGGTTAAGAAGGATTCCTTGCTGTCATGGAAGTCAAATCTAATCTCTTGGACCAAATCAAAGAAGCTCAAAAGAGGCAGATAAGGGCATAGCACTCATCAGAGCCGCATCAAGCAAGGCAAGGCCAATTGTTTCACCGAGGACCCACAAGGTGTCTTATGGTTTGACAAACGGCTAGTGGTGCCAAAGTGTAAGAAATTGAAGGCACTAATTCTTAATGAGGCTCATAATTCCACATTCTCCATTCATCCCGGGAGTACGAAAATGTATCAAGATCTTAAGCCAAGACTTTGGTGGACCCGAATGAAACGAGATTGCCGGTATGTCGCCGAAAAGCGGCGTATGTCAACGCTGCGAAAGCCGACCATTTGCGTGCAGCGGGCACACTTCAACCATTGCTCATTCCCATGTGGAAGTGGGAAGAGATTGGTATGGATTTCATCACCGGATTGCCCAAGACGCAAAAAGGTTTTGATTCTATATGGGTAATCGTTGACCGATTGACAAAGATCGCTCATTTCCTTCTGTCAAGGCAGCGGATCTGAGGAGCAAGTTGGCGAGTTATATCTTCATCGAATTGTGTCCCTTCATGGTGTTCCCAAAAGGATTGTCTCGGATCGAGGTACTCGGTTCACCTCGCATTTTTGGCAATGCCTCCACAAGGCCATGGGGACTCAACTCTCTTCAAAGACAGCGTATCATCCTCAAAGCGATGGACAAAGCGAGCGAGTAAACCAAGTTCTTGAGGATATGCTTAGGGCTTGTGCCCTTACCTACGGCAAGAACTGGGATAAATGCTTACCTTTCGCAGAGTTCTCCTACAATAATAACTATCAAGCTAGCCTTCAAATGAGTCCATTCGAGGCTCTCTATGGGAGATCTTGCGAGAACTCCATTTAAGCTGGTCTCGAGTGCGAGAGAGACCCTCTTTGGTCCCGAACTAGTCATTGAAGCGGAAGAACAAGTTCGATTTATTCGAGCAGTTGCGGACAGCTAGTGATCTCGTCAAAAGAGCTACGCTGATCGTCGCCGCCGTGAACTCAAATTTGAAGTTGGTGATCATGTCTATCTCAAGGTTTCCCCAATGAAAGGTGTTCGTCGGTTTCAAGTGAAGGGAAAGCTAGCCCCTCGTTATATCGGACCTTTCCGAATTTTAACAAGGCGAGGAGCAGTGGCATATCAATTGGAGCTTCCATCTTCACTAGCCGATATACATGATGTCTTTCATGTCTCTCAATTGAAGAAATGTCTCTGTATCCCAACCGAAGCCACAGAGTTGGACACCCTCGATTTACAACCCGATCTTTCCTACAAGGAGCAACCTATTTGTATTCTCGACGAGAGGGAGCGTGTTACCCGAAACCACACCATCAGATTTTTTAAAGTTCAATGGAGTAATCATACCCCCGACGAAGCCACATGGGAGCGGGAGGATCATCTTCGAGCCGAATACCCCTACCTCTTCAATGAAGCGGTGTAATCTCGGGGACGAGATTCTTTTAAGGGGGGAGGCTTGTAACAGCCCGATTTTCGCTAATCCGGTAAGCGAGGCTTGACATGCTCACGTCTTCCATAATATCAATGCATCCTCATTTAATTATAATCATGCTAGTGTTAGGACATTCATTTTGCATAAAGAGGGAGTAGCAAAATCCTAAACCTCATTTTCCAAACTGCACACATGTTACCTTGCCTTAGCCAATGACATGTGGGCCATGTTCATAAGAGAGAGGAGAGTAGGCTGCACACCTACCATACCAATTCTTACTCTATTCACCCCTACCCCTAGTCAATAACACATGGGTCCTACCTTGCATGGGAAATTGTGGGCTGCACATCCTCTCCATGCCTTTTCTCACCCCAACCACCCATACCCACTCTTCCACCCACCCTATGACATGTGGGACCTAGCCCCACATGTAAGGCATGAGTGGGCAGCCTTTATAAGGCCAAAACCTTGGTTTCTCCTCCCTTTTTCTGCTCATTTGCATAGCTCCAACCCAGAAAACAGCAAGCACCTTCTTCTCCACTCTTGCCATTTCTTCCCCTCAAATCTCCACAAGCTTTGAATTTGAGCTTGTGCATGTTATACCACTTTGAAGCCAAGGTCAAGAGCTTCAAATCCATCCAAATGGATTCTTGAGGAACCAAGTTTTGGGTGAGTATCAATCGTTTTTCTTTCTTCCCATGTTCTGAAATTTTGCCCTTGTAACACATTTCTATCTTCTCCTTGGAATCCCTCACCAAAACTTGAATCGGGTCGCGCATGCCGCAAAGAAGCTTGAGGAGGAGGGATAGAGGTTGTTGCAAGCACGAGCAAGTGAGGGCATTGTCGGCTACTCGAGCTAGGAGGAGGTGAACCGCGAAGACCGGCGTTGTGACATTCTTCGTCGTTCCCTCGCCGAAACCAACATCCACCTTGTGCAAAGGCAACCTTGTAGTGGTAAGTTTCTACCCTAGATCATCCCCTTGAAAACCCTAGCTCACCCCTTTGAAGTGTAGAGCACAATAGGCAAATAGCCGTTTTGAAACAGAGACGCCCAGCTCGGATAGTCCGAGGTATTGCTCGGACATTCCGAACCACTCGGATACTCCGAATAAAGTTTCGGATAGTCCGAATAGGAATTAGCTTGAGGGCTGCATTGGCTAACCGAGAGGGTCTGCTCGGACATTCCGAAGTAACACTCGGATACTCCGAACATACCTTCGGATACTCCGAACACCATGTCGGATAGTCCGAATATAATTCAATTTCATACCGAGAGGGTCCACTCGGACAGTCCGAAGTGACACTCGGATACTCCGAACATAATTCAATAAAAACCTTAATACTTGAACTTTTAACACAAAAACTCAATTAGTACTTTCATATTATGGTTAGTATTACACATCATGAGCATTTCATGCATCTTTTACTCATGTGCATCATTGGAGTTCTTGATTTGGTGTTTATGGAATTGAATTTTCTCGTTAGGTGTTTACGCTTGGAGGGCACTCCGATCACGACTACGTCTCTGAAGTCAAGAACGGCGAGAAGGCACTATCTTACTCCTTGACCATGATTGCTCCTACTATTTGCAACTTACATCTTTGGAATTATTTTATCAATTGCATGCTTACTTTCAATCACAATTATGATTGGGTAGAATTCTTAGCTATTACCATGTTGTGTGTTATACCCTTAGCATGTTCACTCCATGTTCCATTATCGCCCTAAGTGGTTGGTTTATTATTATATATGGGTTCGTGCGAATTGCTTAGCCATGCTTAGAACAACGTTAGAAACGCGATAGATGGACTTAATCCATCGATGCATAATGATTGAGAATTATTATGATGATGTTGATTTCAATTGTTGATTAATGAGTAGAGATATTGGTTAAGGACCCTAAGGATTAAATCTGGTGGCGTCTTTTTGAGTAACTATAAATGCGAACCACCGCCGTTTATGGGACGGTGTAACCAAGTACTTATGTATGACTAGGTTATGTAAACCATGTGCACGCGAATTCCTTGGGCTTAGTGGGCGTCAAGGAATGACGCGGAATTCCACAGGCTTAGTGGAGTGCGGGGAATGTCCTCGAGTCCCTCGAACTTTGTTGAGTTGGGGATGTCCAACAACGGGTGTACTCCTTGATCCACACACTGCGACCTTTGGGCACGCGGGATCGAGGTCACGATCATCCGGATGGTTTAGATACACTACCATGCATACTGGAAAATGGTTTGTCACGTTTCACCTCGGCCGACACATCTAAGGAAATGTGTTAATAGCTTGGCTTACGAGTGTGGCGTGTCGTGTGGGTAAAGTCGTACCTCTGCAGAGTTTAAACTATTCGAATAGCCGCGTCCATGGTTAGGGCGATCTCTCGATTTGTCGATCCTTTGGCAGTATTAAGGACTTAGTAAGAATGGGATGGGAGTGGGAAAGTAGACACAAGTATTGGAGTACTTGTGTGTGTAATTGAACATGAGCGATGGAACTCATGGTTCGGAAAATGCTTGAAGGCATGATATGAATATGATTATGATGATGTTATATTATGTATTAGATCTTGCAAATGTTTCCTAAATGCAATTCTTTTCAATCTATACATGATTACAATTTACCTCAAATATTGCTTTATCTTTGAAATTGCCATTTGCCTTCCTTTGATGTAGCAACCACATGTAGCTAGAAATCAGCATACAATGTATATTATTGTCGAGTACACTCTTTGTACTCAATCGGATTATCCACTTGCTGCGGTGAGGATGAGGCATTACCCGGGGACTTTTACCGGGCAGATTTCGATGGTTCTAACGTTTAGTCGCCGTTCTTGCCCTAGTTGGTTGCCTGAGGGTTTGGGGGCATGCCATGCTGGCCCTTTTGTTGTTTATCTTATGATTTCCGCTGCTACTTGATGTAATAACTCTAAATATGTCGTTGAGGACAGCAGTCCTACTTTTGGAATGTAATGATCGTATGCTTCCGTTAATTGTGTATGTGTTGTGATGTGAACTGTTGGATGAGAATCTGGCGTGTTGGCGAACTTTCACGGGACCAACACGGGTATAATCATGAAGCATGAGGTTCCCTTGATTCACTTGAGATGTCTTGTGCATTTGGGTGAATCGGTGGAGTCCCGGGCGGTTCCCCTCAGACCTATCTTTGGGAGCTCGTCGGATGACACGACATGGTTGGCAAAGGACCAACTTTTATAGTTGTCACATGGAAAGGATATGACTTAAATGGGTACACATTTTACACGAGATCGGGATATGAAGAGCACAAACCGTATCAGCGGGTTATGCATAGATGCATTCAATAATACCGCTGGGTTGACGAGGAGCTCCTACTATGGGTTCATAGAGGAGATATGGGAGCTCGACTACGTACTTTTCAAGATTCCCCTATTTCGGTGTCGTTGGGTCCACCTCCAGCACGTGAAGGTTGACAAGAATGGCATCACTACTGTGGACCTCGAACGTGTCAGATACCAAGATGAACCATTCTACTCGTTAACCAAGTTGTTCAAGTCTTTTATGTAACCGACCCGTCCAACAAGAAGCGCCACGTAGTTCTTCAGGGAAAAAGGAGAATTGTCGGAGTTGAGAATGTAGTAGATGAGGAAGAGTACAATCAATTTGATGAGTTACCACCTATCGGAAATGACATCCTGGTCCCAGAAGAACAACATGAGGAAGCAAGCTACACACGCGTCGATCATCATGAAGGGCTAATTTTCATACAAAAGAATAAGCATGTGGTGGCGTAGTTATGAGAAGGGTGCATTGTCATCATGTTTACTAATTTTCATGTGTAATAATATTACATTAATGCTATTGTAAAGATGATCGACCTATCATGCTTTGTACATATGATTGTGATGATCTTTGTAAGTAGCTTCAGAAGCATCTGAATTATGTATATAGGATTGTGATGATCTTTGTAAGTAGCTTGTGAAGCATCGGATTGATGGAAAAGATGCAAGTATAAGAGCAAGTATTTATTCCTTAATATCAATATGATTCCAAATACATGATTCAAAGATGGCCATTCGGACATAATTGATGAGAAGAAATAAATTATGTAGACTATGGCAAACAAGAACGAGAATCATGTCTACTTTGGCAATATGGAAATAGTTGTATGTGATTGCTCTCAGATTTTAGGGTTTGAATTGAGGATTAGAATCTCCACTTCAACCCATGCAGATCTATATTACGGTTAAAGACAACTTTCCCGGAAGATACAACAAAGTGGCATGAGACAAGAGTCGATTGAACTAAGCAGACAAGTGAATGTCGATGAAGCGGTATATATCACGAGAGCGGTTCTTTAACATAACGATGCAGGATGTTATTATCACGAGCGGTTATATTACCTAACAAATGCGTGATATCTCAACATCACGAGCGGTTCTATTATATAACCGTCGTGATACCTCAACATCACGAGCGGTTCTATTATATAACCGTCTATGATATCTCAACATCACTGCATTGTTCTATTATAGAACTGTGCAGTGATAACTTATCCTGAATCGTTATCTTTTAGAACCGTGCAGGATGTGCTCTCTATATATCTCCCAGCAGGCTCATTCTGTGGCCAAACCCTAACCCTTTGAGGCGTTTTGTCTCCATGGCGGCCTCCCCTCGGCGTACGTGCTTCCTCGGCGTCCTCCCCCTCGGCGTCCTCCCCCTCCCGGCGTCCTCCCCTCGGCGTCCTCCCCGGCATCGACGTGCTCCCCATCGTCGTCCTCCCTGCGCAGCGTGCTCCCCTCGGTGTCCTCCCCCTCGGTGACCTCCCCCATCGTCGTCCTCCCCCGCAGCGACGTGTTCCACGGGGTGGGCGCTGTGTTCTTGTGCATCTCGGGCTTCAACCGTGATTCTCGCGCTTTGCCTCGGCTTTGTTGGCTCGGATCCAACGCTACGTAAGCAAATACGGTGCCCTCTCTGTGGATCTGAGGATCAGTGAACCGATTGAGTATTTACGGGGACTAGCCATCGAGCTAGAGGCGTTTCTCGATCTGGAGGCCCGCCTAGCCATTTGCTCTATTTTTGGTGTTGCTCGCTAGTTAGTGAGTTCTAGGACACTTTACGTGATTATTCTCGGTCTTGCAAAGGGCTAGTCGTCTGCGGCTTGGGGACCTTGCGTGTGGGCTTAATGTTGGTGATGATTTAGGGATGGAATAGACTAATTGTGACAACAAATCTTAGCAAATCAATTTCACTTTGATATATATATATTTGATTAGCTCTATTCCAAACCTGTCTTTATATGCTTAGTTAGTGAATATTTACGCTTCGCTATTGTCATCTATCTTCTTACATTACGGTAACATTTCACTATCTTGTTTCCTTAGCATTGCTTCGTAGTGTTACATTCAAATTAAAGTCGAGCATGTTATTTATTGTCGATAAGCATGCTTTGAATGATTCACTATTCTTGTGCATATAAGATAAGCAATTGAGTAGATTTATACTTAACTTTGTCAAGTATTAAATCATTATTGAGATAAAGTTGTCATAATCTAGTCTATTACTTGTCCATTGTGGCGAGGAGGGCCTTTTAAGGCAACTTGACATCGAGAACATTCAAACAATCAATATGAGCTTTATGCTAATTGCTTTATTCGTATCTTGTACATGTTCATATGTGAGATCTGAGCTTCATTCTATTATTCATTAGCTGTCAAAGTTCAATCCATATATATTCTTCTACTTGTCTGCTGTGTGGATGTCCTAGTTTTAGGGGAGGTGCTGCCAAAATTTTTATTAAGTTCGGCAACCTCCTAGTTCGCTTCTTTTGCTAAAAGGCTAATAACAAGCCATTTAGCCTAGTTCTTTTAAAAGGCTAATAACAAGCCAATTAGGCTAGTTCTTTTAAAAGGCTAATAACAAGCCATTTAGGTTAGTTCTTTTAAAAGGCTAATAACAAGCCATGGTATCCACAAACTTATTCACTCTAATTTGATTGTATTTGTTCTTCTCTTTTAGTTCGCCTGAAACTATTTTAACTTATAAAGAAGATGTAGTCCTCTAATCCATAAATCGAAGGACATGATGTGCCCTCAAAAGAAGAATCGACCCACGCTGCAAGAGGACCAAACAAAAGGCCAACAGACCGATATACCATTACAGAGATCGATCCAAAGGATGGGGCCCCTAGAAAGCCAAAAAAGGCAGCGAATGCATTTCGGAGTATGTGCGAGATAGTAGCACGGGAATGGGTTCCGATCACGCTATCTTCCTGGAGGTTGCTGACTATTGAGGCTCGCAATGCCTTGCTGACGAAAATTCTTTCGTCGTTCAACATTCCAGAAGAATCCGCTCCCCTAGTGCGACGGTATGCACTACTAGCGGCAGGAAAGGCATGGAAGACCTTCAAGCATACGCTTTTCATAGACTACGTCAAGAAGGATATAGATCCATACTCTAAGTATGGGTTCATTGATGCGGACACGTGGCGGTGTTTTGTTGAGATGAAGACGACGAGGCGAATTCGCATGCGTCAAAGTGAAGCAAACAAGGCCTTGCGAGGCAAGAACACTCACCCCCACGCACTTCGCTTCTTGGCTGGCTGTGAGGAAGAGAGCGCAATGGGACGGGGAGGGCGAGGAGGTATCTTGCCATTTGCATCGATCACAGATCAACGTGCGAGGCGGCTAAGAGCGAGTCACCGCCACGTCCTCCGCAACTGTCTCCTTTGTAAACCCCGCGAACGAGGAAGTGCATAGCGCCGTAATATATAAATCGAACTACCAATTTTACGTAATTAGTCCATGACTTCATAAGTGAAATAACTTGTCCGGATCTTGCGGTGGCGTTGAGTACACAATCGGCGATGGCTCTTTTTCCCAGACAGGAGAAAGATGCACTTGTACATGGCCTTGGGATACAAGGAACACCACAGTCGTACAAGAGGCAAAGGGTTTTTGTTCCATGGAAAACTAGATTCCTGCACGACTTCCACATATGCGAAGTAAGAAGAGAACTAAAGCGAGCGCGAGTCAAATCTTATAAAGAATTTGGAGGACAAGTTGAGAGGAGAGTTGAGAGAAGAGTTGAGGGAGGCGAGAGAAGAATTTTATGAAAGGATAAGAATCCTCGAGGAAAGGCTCACCAATCAAGAAAGAAATCTTGTACAAGCCCTAGAAGTATGTCGCAAGTCAGCCCCCTTGCCGAAGAACAGTGTGCATCCGTTCCTCAAGTGACATAGATGAACATAAGCGGGACTTATCTGTATGTGACATTAAGGTGTACACGCGGTGCAATCTCCAAGTGAGAATTAACAATGGCACCGTTCCTCCGGCGGCTGCTTGGGGCATGGCGTATCCATCCACTAAGGGGACCGTGGTGCAGTACCATGATAGCGCCGGGTTTCACCAAGGTCAATGTGGGCGGGGTATTTGATAGTTTCAAAATTGTCGATCTATAGAAGCCGTAAGCAGCGAGATCGTGAAACTTGGGGATGCCATTGGCACATTCATCCAATGGCCTAGCGACATCTCCATGCTCGTCCCTTACGTCTTGCAACAACAAGAGCGATCGATTAGCCTATTGCATAGTCGATCGATTGGCTACCAAATCGGCGATCGTGAGCAGACTCCACTTGATGTACATAATGTTGACCTCTTTCCTGCCCATTCCTCTCCGTGAAGGGTTCATACAAAACAAAGAAAGGTAAGGACAAGCAGAAGAAAGAAAGGCAAGAACAAGTCGACTATCCATCCGCTAAGTTGGCTAAAAATACAAGCTAGGAGAGCCGTTACTAACGAAAGGCAGCGTAACTTCATAGTATACCTTGCCAACAATTGCATAATTGGTACACCCAACAAGCTGGAAAGCCAGAGCGTGAGCGTACAACAAGTATCGGCGTTAAGTTCAAGTATGAACATCTATTCAACGACTCGGTGGGGGCTTCTTCACGGTCGATTTTCGGACTTGTTCCATCTCTACAACCTCGGCGTCCTTGGCCGCACTCATAAGATCTTGGACCTTGTAAGTGTGTGCTATCACGGTCTACATTAGTCTAATAGTGATAAATGTCCTCCAATATATATATAATTAAGCCTTTGTATATATAGATACATGCAACAAGCGACACGGAATAAACTATCGATCGGTTTCCTCGACCCACATATAGTCTCAAAGCAAACAATGGATGAGGATATAAACATGGTCGAGAAATACGTGATAGAGGCATTGCTAGCACAAAAGATAAAGAATTCATACTTATACCCCATAACTCGGGTAAGTGCTACCACATGCTATACTTTGGTGCATCTTGTGCACACAACTTTGTTTCGTTCATTGTCCATTGTGATATACTGTGTAGGTTTCTTTGGGTTCTAATTGTAATTGAACCCGACCACAAATCGGGTTAAGTACCTTGATTCGGACGTGGCGGAAACCACGACTTAGTACCTATCGCAAAATTACTCACCAGGTAATCACGTTTCCTCCGTACATAACGTACATGGTCGTGTAAGTTGTTCCAGGTTTATCACTACTACATAAATCATTTTATGCAGGCGGTTGGTAACGCATCTTCACAGAGCGTTTTGCATCCGCTTTATGGCGAAAATCTGTGCAAATCGGTATATTTGCCTGAGCGTTTTAAATGCCGCCAGAACGCATTTATGTGAGCGATCTGCTTAAGAAACCGCTGTACAAATAAGCATTTGTGCGGCGGGTTCTTAAGCCATCCACTGAGAATGCATTTATGCAGGCGGATGGCTTAAGAACCGCCTTTGCACAAATGCTTATTTGTACAGCGATTTCTTAAGGCATCACCTTTACAACAAATCGTTTTGATCGGGTCGGGTGGCTTAAGCACCGCTTTGCATAAATAAACATTTTCACAGCGCAGCTTAAGCGTCACTGCATACAAATGCATACATTCTATCAATCACATCACTGTTCAGCACAAATCCATACATAACAATGACAAGGATTATATATACAAAGCACATATAAATCATAATTGCATTATGTATATATATACAAGGTTATATACACAAGGTTATATATATACTCCTCTGATATTCTCCTTGTAAAACTCTCCAGGTGCAGTATCCTACGCCATGTACTCCTCTGATATTCTCTATCTAATATAAATTACAGCCTTGGTGTCTTTCAAAAAATATATATATACATCAGTGTTCACGGTCCATCTATCCTCATCTCCCAATTACAAAGTGTAGCATGCTTCGCCACTTCACCTTCACGGTAAAAGAAACTACCTCTCTCATGGATGACTTCACGATTTAATGCGGCACATGTCCTTTTGCACATTGCAAAGGTCATCATCAGTGAGTGCCAAAGTGGTCTTTGCAATCTTCACCTGTGATAATAAAGTAGGCAATAAAGAGGTTAAACAATAGTGAAATCGAGAACCAGACAATAAATAATCTTGAATCGCCAATTTGTATAGGCTTACGTCCTGGGGGTTGCTTCTGTACCTCCCGTTGATCCTGAGGAACTCGCAGACGTAGTATCCACAAAGAACACTGCCTGGAGGTTGCTTGTGGCACTTCAAATCAAATAATAATGTATGGAATTAGTTCAGTTGGTAATACCCTTCCTTAGTAGTGCAATTATGTTGAAGCATTACAAGCGTCTTCTTACCCATGGGTGGATATAGCAAAGCATCTTATTTGACCCCTTCGCAGGATCATGTTTCCCCCTTTTTTCGCGTAATGCTTGAAACCCCTACTCGAATGTCAACAACAACAAGTAACTATCATATCATAAAATAAATTACGTTATGTATGTTTGTGTATATATATTTCTTACGCATTTAAGATGGGTGAATTCATTGTAAGATTCGGTGGGGTTCTGGATGAGTCAAGGACCATATATCTGCTTCTGCTTCGGGTTCAACATGAAACAAATGAAGTGATCGCTGCAACGAAAACTTATGTAAGTTTAACGAGTGATTATGGTGCAAACTGAACTTTTAGCAACGATTGACGAATGAGAAGATTACTTAAAATTGTAGGGAGCCATTATGACGTCCTTGTCTTGCATCTAGAGCATTGCTTTTGCTATGTATATCCCCACATGTACTTGGCGATCTTGGGTCAGGGACTGTTGCTTTTCTTCTATCTCTGTTTCCGTCATCCTTATCCTTCAACTCCTTTTCATTGAGTACAACTCTTAAGCTACTGCTAATCCGTCTTGAGGTCAAGGAACCCACACATTTTCCCATCTTTTTAACATCGTTATATTGCATTCTACACAGAATTAAGTCAATGGTCAATGCGCCAATTTATATGCCGAATGATGGGAAACATGACATTTTGGCAAATATCATATTTTGGCAAAATGTATCTTGTTAGACAGATTTGGCAGAAATTAACTTTATTTAAAAGGAAAAAACCACTAAAATCGGCCAACTTACAATTTAGTGAAAATTATATGGATTCTGCCAATTTTTGAATGATCTAACAAGCCATTACTATAAAGAGGAACTCAACTTGGCACTCAATTGCAAGAGCCGATATAACAATGTAGGGGTAGGTCAATGGCCAACTTACGGGCACCACCACACGATCAAGTTGATGTCGAGTTTTCCAAAACGGAACATCTGTTGCAAGTCACCAAAATCGATCCAGATGTAGCAAGTATCCTTGTGTTTGTAGACATCTGGAGGGACGGTGGCTTGAATGCCCTTCACCCCAAGACAAGATGCCCTCAAGTACCAGTCATGGAGTCTCTTCAACTCCCATGGTCCTTCGTTGATCTGCTCCATGGGGAGAAATGGATTGCCATGCTCATAAGTCTCTAGTGAAGGCATGGTCTGTACCCGAGTGGAGTTGGCACTCCTCTTTGACTTGGTGGTACTCCGTTGATTGCAATCTACTTCTTTGTTTTTCTTTGCAACCAACAACATCGCCGAAGATGAGGCGCGTTGTGACGGTTGGGGCAACGGAGGTGGTGCATGCGGTGCACAAGGCGCCGGCGACGGAGAAGATGCGCGCTGTGGTGAAGGCGCCCACGCATGAGAAGATGCCATTGCAGAAGGCGCCACGGCAGAGAAGATCTTGTATTTGTGGTGAAGGCGCCACGGGAGAAGAAGATGTACTGTGGTGTAGGCAATTTTGGAAGAGGTAGGACGCCTTGACTTGTCAGCCTGGCGTCTCGACCTCTCTTGTATCAATGCAATATCTTCCTTGGGCCATACAATAAATGACCCAATCTGCATCTTGATGGTCTCTATGTCATCGTGGGTCTTGAATGGTAGCTTCCACAAGCCAAGGCATGGAACAAGCACGATGTCCACTTGCACCTTTGCGTGACCAATCGGGACGGAGGTTGGTTGTGTATCCAAAGTGCCGGATATGCCACGCCCTCGGCAAGCTCGACGACCAAGCCCCTTGCTCCGGATGTGCACTGAGCTTGCACTTGGTTGCCTCTGTGATATCATCCACAGGATATCGAGGCATTGGGACTGGCGTGGACCTGACGCTACTCGGATCTGGGCGGGCTCGGGTTGTCATCCGACCGCGCTTGTAACACCCTTTCCGCCTCATACATTCCTACAGTCTTAAAAACTCTTGTTGGGCCATTTGTCTTATTGTATCGACCATGGTCCTCTTATATCTTTGACGCGACTTGTATTGGTCTTGATATTCCAGGAACCCATGCTTGAAGCCCACTCGACTTCCGACGCCACGAGTGCGACCTGGGTGTTCCTTGGTTCCCAACGCCGTCGTTAGGTCGTCATTCTCCCTATCTGGCATGAAAGATCCCTCCGCTTGCTCGTGCGAGATCTTCTGCAGCTTGGCCGAAACTTCCAGGACCACAGGGTCCACCGTGCTTTTGCGGCCCTTCTTGCTGCTGGGTTGGCGAGTTAGGACCCAATTACGCCTCGCTTCGCTCTGGTCGTCAATGGGTTCTCTATCCGGCAGGCTTCCTCTTCTTCTACTCCTCCACTCAACAATCTTAGGGGCATACCCACCTGTGCCCGGTGATGGGGGTACTTGTTCTTCATGAGGGCCTTGTACACCTCGCTCAATGCTCTGACGGCTTGTGGTCTTCTGTAGGACAAACTCCGCCCATTCACCCGCGGTGATTTTTCCATATTTACGGAATGGTGTCCGCCTGTCTTCACAAAGTACTTGTTCAGCTCATACCTCCAGTTCCGGAAGCTCTTCCCCATCACATCCAAGGCATTCTTCTTAGCGATGGCCTCATACTCTGTGGGGAACCTTATGATTTTCTGCAGCTCGGTCCAAAGGTGCGCCTTTGTCGCGTCGGCCACCTTTGTCCAGTTATCAATCGTGATGGAGACATTGTCCTTGACAAGACAGCCGCAGCTATTTTGGAACAAGGATAGTGCCTCACGAGGTGCTAGGGGCTCTCCTAAAGGACCGACCTCCGTGATATACCAAGTGCCTGCCGGTAACTTGTTCCTACTTCGTTCCCCCCGTTTTCATTTATGTGAGGTCGTGCTTGTTGCAGTAGAGGAATCCACGGGAACATGCCCGGAGGTATCTTCAATTACCTCTTGAACTGCAGCTAGTCGGCGTGATCGCCTTTCCGGTCTCTTCATAGAAATAAACACGAGGAATACGCAAACATAAGGAAATGCAATTATGTCCACGCCAAGCTACAAATAAAACAAGCTCACTCTTCTTAATACCTCTTCATTGGGATCGTAGTCGGAGTCGATTTCCCCACGTCGCCGTTCTGGTCGTGGGCATGGAACTGGGCTTGGGCTCTTGTACGATGACGAGGAACCATCGCTGCCCAAGGAAAACGATGGGCTCGGTGTTCTTTCCGGCGTGCCTGCATCATCCTTCTCGCCCAAGTCTTGCTGCCTTCCGGCATCGCCCTCCTCTTGCAGCGGCGTATTACCACCGAGCTCTCCAAGCAGGCTCCTCTTACGCACCTTCTTGGCGGGCAATTCTTTTTCTCCCATCTTACTACAAAACAGATTGCAATGAAGATCCAAAAGCTCACAAGTGCAGATGAAGTTTCCTGTTCAATCTGAAGGCTGATATTGGAAGTAGTAATTACCTTAGCTGATATTGGATCAACTTCAGAAGCAGATGCAAGGTAACTCTGCGAAAATAGATCAAATCATGGAGATGCTTAAGACCATAGTTGATAAATCTGGTCATGGGGAAGTTCGATAATGAAGGAAATCGGAAGGAGGAAGAGAGCAACTATACGGGCTAATATGAGAAGGGCCAGTTCAGCGGTGAATATGTTTGAGACCCGGGTAGTGGACGATCTTATGCCTCTAACCATTTTACTCAAGAACTACCTCAGATTCCTTTTAGCATTTCGCATGGCGCTCATCGCTTTCCCTATGATGAGACAAATGCCATTACAAAATCTGAAAAAAGAAGTAGAACTTACGGTGTTAGTGTGTATCCACCCACATTAGCTCTTTGGAGCATTTGCACCTCAATTTAGTACTTCCACTCCTCCTTATGTACCAGCTTATAGGCCTCAGATCAACCCTTTCGGTCAGTAAATATATATTTGTATAACGAGGCAAGGTCCCGATTATAAGCGGGGTTATCAATGGCCTAGAGCAATGGAAGGAATGATGGTGCTTTGGAGATGGCGGGGCTCATTACATCGGGAACTTTAGCAAAGGTCCTAAAGTGGAGTTTCCAAAATTGATGGAAATCATCCGATGCATGGATCGTAAAAGCGAAAAAATGCTTTGAATTAGGAAGGACTCGGAAGAGCGTAAAGTAGCTATTCTTTGAGGTTTATTTTACCGGCAGAAGCGCATCCGTGGATTAGCGATAATAGAATTGATACTAGTACCCTTTCTTGGCCTCAATTACGCCACATGAGCTTCTGAGGAGTATTACTTGGACCACTTCATATCGGCTTGAAGAATTATATCGGTACCACTTCAAGTCCCTTAATCCTAGAACATTGGTGGAAGCTTATGCACATGCTAGGAATTGGGAGAGTTGAATCCGAATCAAGGCGGGATGGTTTTATTTGATGAATCGAGCGGTATGAAGATCCAAAGGCTCACAAGTGAAGAGAAAGACTTGAGTCGCAAGTTCATATTATCGCTTATCAATCTATATTCAGTTTTTCTCTTGCGTTGCTATGTTTTGTTCTTGTTCCTTCTTGTTTTCTTGATTCTTGAGTCGAAAGTAAGTCGGATTACCAGGCGGCGTCGGTGGCGTCTGCATCGGCGAGTGAGCTTCAGCGTTGGCTGACCCGGCGGAAAGTTAAATCGGAGGGCGAGGCCACGGAGAGTCACCGAGCGGCGATGTGGACGAAGAGGCGGCAAGCGCGGACGGTAGTCGGGCCTGCGAGCTCGCAGAGAGGTCACCGAGCCGCCGAGCAGTTGTCAGCGCGAGCCCGAGGATATCACCGAGGGCGGCGTGGAGGCGTCGGCGGGAAATTTGGCTTTGCGCTTTGGACTGGGAGCACTCGATCTCCGCCTAGAGATTTTAGGGGTTAAAATTTCCACAGGCGGTGCACAAGATTTCCACAAAGCGGTTCAACGATTTCTCAAAGAGGCGTCATACATCAAAGGGACGATTCCACATCTGGGATGGTCCGTCCATAGTTTGGGGAGAGATTTGGTTATTTGGCACTTTAAACATGTAAACCGCCAAAATTGCCACTGGACCTACATTACATTGACTCATACGGTCCCATATTTCATTGGCTCAAATGTACACCGGACCATTGTTCCGGCAAAAAAGCCTTCGAAATACAACCTCTCCCAATAGTACAAAGAGGATGATCCTGTCTAGTTAAATTTGACTTCGCCAGCAGTTTGGGGAGACCGCGAATTGAGGGGAGAATTCGAGTGTCATTTTCTGAAATTTCAATTCTATTAACATTTCCAAAACAGATACATTAAGTTATGTAACACACAAAATGTACATCCAAAAAGGCGTGATGAGTACATCATAATTATCGCCAACTAGATACCTAGATAAGCTACTCTATCTACATCCAGAAATCGTCGTCGTCTTCGTCCGACGAGAGCTTGACGTTGCCGGAGGAGGAGCCGGAGGAGGAGGAGGTGTCCAAGCGGTACATGACGGGGATGTAGTCGTCGGCGTCCTCCTCGCTAACGCCGTCGTCGTCGCTCCCCGCCGCCCATTTCCGCCCCTCCTCCTCCTCCTCCACCTCCTCCTCCTCCTCCTCCTCCTCCCCCTCGGCCGGCCTCTCCTCAAGGTCATGTTGCCCTTGCCATTGCTTGCCTGCCTCACGTTGTGCCCGTCGCTGCCAGCCGATGGCCTCCTCCACCGCTGCGGCTCCTCCTCCTCCGCCTGCGTCTTGGGGACCCAATTCACTGACGCCGACGACGGGTCGACGGCGATGGCGGCGAGTCGCGCCGCTTCCGGCGGACTCCGTCTGAGCCGACATTGGGCGGAGGAGGATGAGGACGATGAGGCGGAACATTCGAGGAGGAGGAATGGATTCTGGAATTTGGGAAGTTGTGAACACGAATGGGCGTGCTCCCCGTGGTTAATATAAGCAACGCGAAGGGAAGGACGTAGCGTCTAGCATACCAGATCGTCCGGTCGGTAGAAAAGCAAGTACAGGATTATCCTGTTTATGTAAATATGTGCACATCGGATCCTCCTTTCTGCGTAGAACTTTGTCGTCATCTACAGTAGAACAACTAAGAAAGGATGATCCCGTGTCGGTTAATATGTGTTACCGGACCATCGGTTCGACAAAAAGCCTTCGAAGTAAACTTGCGTGCACGAACTCCACAAGCGAAAGAGTGCAACGTAAAATGGCCATATCATTCGATGAGTCGAGCAGTGCAGTTTAGTGTTGAAGTAATTAGTCACCCGCGACGGTCCTAAATGTTCACATCGTTCGCGGGGACACTACATTTCACATGGATCGATCGATGTGAACGCTCAACATTCAGTCAGCTCATGCAAATGGCACACAATCGATCGATCTGATGCACTGGTTCGGGCTTGGCCTAAGTGAGTTGTCTCGCCGCACTACCAGGTCCGAGGGTGGGCCTCAAGCGGCGCGAAGACAACTCCCCGAGACCCCTGCCCATGACCCATAGCTCGCCTCACGACATCACCGCTTAGCCCATCGGTCCAATGGTGACGAGAGTAGACCATTTCAATATCAAGACTTCCACGAGCCCGCCGGGCGACTCATGGCAGAGCGAGGTCGATCCAACTCCCGCCCGATCTTTGGGCATTCCACCCGAGAACGCACGCCACGAGTGCCGAGTTGATTTTAGTGGTGTTAGCTCTTGTCGGATCTTCATGTAAGGACGAAGTTATCTCAATGTTGCGCCACTGTAGTTGTTCCTTTCGTGTAATCAATAGATAGCAAACTTTATTCTCTATGATCGTAGCAATCGCGTGAGAAAGTGATTGGTAGGGAGACCAAAGCTCTACACTGTTGTCTTGCTAGGTGCTCTCCTCAAGCACGGAGCCGATTACATGACGGTGGCGATCCGGCCAAGGTTAGGATAACATGGGATCATCCCCTATCGTACAACTTCGCCGTGGGCTACAACTACAAATCGGGATGATCCGGTATGTGTAAATATATTTATCTGGGACCATCCTACCGCAAAAAGCTTTAGTGCATGATTGTCATGAAAGAGTACAAAGTTAAATAAAATTGTCATGACATGCATCGTTCCAATCTAGGCTAACACAAGCCAAAATCGAAATCGACATATCAAGCAAGTTAGAGTGCATAACAACCGAAAAGACAAGTGGCGCATTAAGCAAGAACTACTCGTCCGTGCTTGGACTAGTACCAAAAGATCGGAGCGTGAGTTGGAGTCTTCCCTATCGACCTCGCGCTCAACACCGTCGGCGTCGGGCTCGTCGAGGTTCTCCTCACAGGACTTTGTAGCTTTAGTCTTCTCATGAGGGCACTGTGAACTGTTGGTGAAGGGAATTGAACAATCGCTTGTCGCCGCAAGGGAAGTCGATGGGCTGTCTGTCATGCCGCTGTCATCGAGGTTGGTCGGATCCACAACACCGTGTCGACAATATTCTCGTGATTTGAGCAATCACAAGACAATGTGTTGAGTCCGAGGCGATGTTACGTACATATTGGTAGCGATGTTATCCTCATCACGGCCTCGAGGAGTGTGGCGAACTCACAGGAGCACACTCGGAGGCAATGACTGGATCGTCGTCAACTTGAGGAGTCGGCACCGCTTCGATAGGTGCGGAACTCAACTTGTAGGGTCGAGGATGCGCCTAGAGGGGGGTGAATAGGCGTTTTACGAAATTTGATCGCTCACTAAACAATTCGCTCTAATACACCCCTAAGTCAAAACCTAATCAAAGATATATGCGGAAGCGATAAATAGGTTTTGACAATTAAAGCCTAAATCAACTAGGCTCACTAGTGCACTAACTAAATTAAGTCTCTACACTAGAATTGCTAAATTGGACAATCAATTAATACTAAGCAATTCTAATTACAATCAAGCAATTGAACAATATACAATAAATGTAAATACTTGAAAGTAAAAGAGACAACTGATATTTTTCCCTGGTGTTCGGAGACTTGCCGGTCTCCCCTAGTCCACGTTGAGGCAAGCCCAACCACTTGGACCGGCTCCCACTCGAGCACCCGCCTCTTTCCACTAGTCGTGGTTTTTCACGCTTGCGCGTAGGCTCAACCCGAACCTTCACAAACTTGCCGGGGCTTCTCACAACCTTGAGAGCTCCGCGCCGACAGCCCTCGCCGTCTAGGAGTCGGCAACCTCCAAGAGTAACAAGCCGCTCCTCCGCTTGAACTTCACCGAGCACAACGAATGCGCTCCTGGTGATCACCAAGTGCAACTCATGCACAAGGCCTCCCTCAAGTGCAACACATGCACAAGAGGCTCTCAAACCACTCCCTAATTGCAACACATGCAATTAGTGCTCACACATAAGCTCAAGAAGCAAATGGAGGAGAGCAACACATGCACACACCTCCCACACAGCAACAACAACCTGCCCAAGCCCCCCAAGGGGTCTATTTATACCCCACCAAAGAAAACTAGCCGTTGGGGACTTTTTCGGGCAGAAAACACTAGGGCAGTATTATCAAGACTTGATAGGGAGTGGTAATCTGCCCCCACCGCAAATCGTGATCGACCTAGCGAACACTTTGCGCGTACTTATCCCTTTTAGGCGGCGGTAGTACCGACTTTCTGATACTACCACTCCCACCGAGGCGGTAGTGCCGCAACTCGGCCCAAAAAAACACAAATACTCGGAGAAAAGCTACATGAAGTTTAACCCCGATAGTCGCATTTGCGTACTACGCCTATACCTAGCGGTAGTGCTTGGCCTCGGGAGAAAAACCAGATTCGAACTCCAAATCAATTTCTCCAAAACCAAACTTATTCTTTGAGCCACAAAGATGATCAACACATGATCATACACGTGCAAAACACATTTGCACCAACTTAGCTCATGCTCAAAGAATTCAAGCCAAAAGCAGCGCATTTCGCAACCAACTCAAGATCTATTTGCAAAGCGTATTAAGCAAATCAAACTCGAGTTCTGAGATTAATCCCCTAGCCATGTGAAGGTCAACACGAGACCTAGTCAACTTGCCAACACCCGTTGCAAGCCCTACTCACATGCTCTCGGGATTCCGGACTCATAAACCTCAGTTTATTCGCACAACGAACTTGCAAATAACACAATAAACATATTTCATGCTTGAGCACTACTCTTTGCAACACATGCAAAAGTCTAGCACAAGCAACACTAAATCAAGATGCATGAACTCTCTAATTGCAACACGTGCAATTCTCTAGTTCCATGCAACCACAAAATCAAACTTCACACTAAAACCAAAACCAACCGTATGAGCTCTTTACTCACAACACATGTGAGCCTCTAGCACATACAAACACACAAACACCAAATCGTGCTTGAGCTCTCTCCTTTTGCAACACATGTAAAACTTAGCTCCAAGCCACCACATGTTTTAGAAAGATTGTTTTCGTAAATAGAAACAAAACGTGAAGCTTCAACGAATGCAACACATGCAAAAGTGGACTTCACGCAAAAGCCAACGCATATTGCTTATCCTATTTGCAACACATGCAAATCAAAGCTTTATGCGAAAACCAAATACATATGCTCTTCCTCTTAGCAACACATGCAAATCAGAGCATAAACCAATAACAACCAAGCATAAACTTAACCCATTCGCAACACATGCCAAATGGTTAACTCTATGCAAAAACCAAATCCAAATGATTTGAGCTTGAGTGAACATGGGATTGAGATCACCAACATATGATGAAGCTCAAGCTAGGAGACAACCCCTCTTAATAGCACGGCGATAAAAACCTTAGACTTAAAGAATACAAAGTTCTTAGCCTATCTAATTATACCTTTGCCGCCGCACGCAAGCAATCCCCTTTGGGGTCTTTATGATCATCACTTTGATATTCCCCCGGGATCATCACTCGACTCCTCTTCTTTAACTTCGGGATCTTCTCTTAACGCTCATCACCTCATGATGCCGTCCTTATCCCGTTCTCAATCATCCTTGGACTTAACCTAACTCAATCACAACTCATGAAAGCCGTTAGTCCAAGATGCATGGTTGTCTCAATTATCTCTTACACTCCATTAACACATAATGGATGCCTCTAGATCAATTGAGCACAACCTAAATCAATTTGAATGATTAAATGTGTCTTAAGTACAATATTGCAACGCATGCTTCATTATACTTAAGAGCTATTCATTTGTCCTTAATTAATCAAGGAACACCATCAACACATGATGAAATGTTCTTTAATGATTAACAAGACAAATGAACTCAATTTAAATTATCATTTAAATTGATATGAGTATATATTAACTACACAAGTTTCCATATACTCATGTTGATGAAAAATAATGATCCATTATGTGTAGGCTATATGAAAATGATCATTACTCTATAGAATAAACTCCACATGTATATGTGCATAAATATAATTGACTTGAAGATAATATGCACATATTCAATTTGATTATATTGGAGTATATCCTATATTACCATGAGTATACTTATAACTTAGCAATTCAAATATATACTCAAGTATTTGGTTTCTTTGTCTTGATCCTTATATGTGTCAATAAGAATTAGATCAATACAAAGAGACTTTCAAGTTAAACTATAAACTCCCCCTAAGTGTGTGCATCCATGTAATATATGGATTGGGAAACATGATGCACATTTTGTGGTTAATATAATGGGGACATTCATATTTTAACTTGACTCCAAAGTATGCAACTAATACTAGAATGAATATGCAAACATACCTTGGGTTTTCCATTTTTCAATGCGATGAGACTAATCAAAGATATTCTAAATAAACAAGTTAGTCTCGATATAAGATTTGTCATTAATAACAAAATCACATTAATGGATAATCTCAATATTAGATTTGTCATTAACACCAAAACCATAACTAATGAAGGTTGAACTTACAAACGATACTACACTCGGCGACCATCTCGTCGGTCATGTCGGCATGCGGGCGTATGTTCGATCTCGGTCGAGCATAGGCGAGCATGGTCGATGTGGGTGCATCCGCTAAAGTAGGTGGAGTAGTGGACAGCGGGCGGATGCCTTATCATCGGTGATCAGGAGAACATCCTGTCAAGATCGTGGGAGTGGTGGGAGCGTGGACACGGAGTGGGTAGGAAGCCCCCAGCGAAGCAAGTGGGCAAAGCAATGCAGTGAGTGGGAGGTGGGCTCGAGGTGGCGGTGAGGCATGCAAGACCAAGCGCATTGTACAACCGACCATGACCTAAGAAGAAAGTGAACATCTGAGCCATTTGCATCGGCCAGTGTACCAAAATTTGCTGGGTTGTCTGTGATGCAACCTCATCTCCTCTAGTAATTGGGTCTATGTCTCCCCTTGTTGGGCAATTAAGCTGCTGAGAATTCGCAACTCAACAATCGAAGCAAATGCGTGAGTAAGCTCGGTGAAATTTGAAAGCAAGTAAGACGGAGTCACGGTGTCACGTCGAGGCTGCCGACGGTTCAGTGAGTCGTCTCGGTCCTCGGTCTGAGCCGATCAACTCTGCCTCGTGGTCGTGGGCTCGTCTTCTTTGGAAAGTACTCGTGGTCTTCCTCCTCATCGTCGTCGTCATCGAGTCAATATCAATGATCGCGCCAACCCGGCATGCTCCTCGGCCTCTGCTAGTGCCGGTCCTCCCTTGAGTGGTCTCTCTCGGTTCCTCAAGTATCTGCTCTGAGCCCTCCTCATGGAGCGTTGTCCTCTGCATCTGTCGTCAAGAGATGGAGGCATGTCTTGACGAAGACGAACTCACCCTTCGGTACTCCTCACGATGCTCGTGCAGGAGGCGAAGGTCTGCATATGTAAGAAATTATATGCGCAAATGGTTGTTGTCGGCCAAACTCATAGCATCTGCAATAGCATCTTCAATCTCACGAGATGATAAAGTCGAGAATGTCGAGCGGCTCGTGAGATAGGATCGAATAAAGTAAGCCTTCTTTGCAAACTAGTGATCGTCTCGGCATTCCCAATCCTCGGCATCAGTGACTTCCTCAAAGCCATGTGGACCGCCTTTGCCTCAGGAGTGAGACGGTCTGGATGGCGAAGGGATCAACGGGAAGTGCTTTGGAGCAAGCGAATCGATCATCGTAGGAAACACCCTCCGGCCTTAGCACGACGAGGCGGTGTCTTTGTCTGCGTACACCACCTGATGCAAAGTTCGGGGCTCCTCCTCAAAACCAAACAACTCAAGAAAAGTGGCCCTGTACACCCTCTGGGGTTCTCTGTCGTGCATGAATTGAATGTATTTGTGCTCTGGGTCGATCCAAACTGTAGCGTAGAAGTCTCGACCCACTTTTCCACTCTGAGTGTCGAACTCATCCTTGACACTGGTAAGACCTTGAAATGGTGAAGTGTCTCTGACGTCCACCCACCATGACCCTCTGCAAAAGAGAAGTTGAGCATCTGTGCATGCTCAAGCTGGACCCCGAGCTCTCTGTACGTTACAAAGAAGCTCTGTTGAAGAACCATCCAGAACCTCCTATTAACTCCAAATTCTCTGGCTTACGGAAACCAGACATTCATATCAGAGAAACGAAGGGTCTTTACCCTCCGGGATGAGAGGTTCCAAAGGTCTCTAAGTCTTATCTCAGGGTCAGGATGTGGCACATGGTACTCCTCGTCCTCTTCCTTTTCATCGCCAGTCTCCTCCTGATGCAGAACTATGTTGGGACGAGCACGCACCTAGGAAGATGTCGAACCACCACGAGTGCGCACGCGGCTAGAACGACGAGGAGGTGCCGCACCACCCTCTGTGAATTGAGTGCCCCCTCCCTCTCTGACCCCTCTGCTGCTGATTCTGTGTGTCTCTAATCTGCAATTGGCGGCCACGCCCGCATGCCTGAGCCAAGTTCTCATCTGCAGCCATCTGAGCTCGCTCTGCTGCCTTCTGTAACTTGGACTTCTTAGCCTTCTCAGCTCGCACAACAACTTTTTTTCCCTTCCTTTTTCCTGCCATCTGCAAGTTGCACGGTTGAATGTCAAGAACTTGCATCGTATTCATATGCATTTGAATGGAGTCCAAAGAAACCAGAGGGATGTGGATCTCACCGCTAACAAAGTGAAGGAGAGTGGATTACTTGACCGCGGAACTCGGATTTGTCGTGGCGACAAAGCGAATGCGCGAATGGTGTGGTGGCGCCGAGGCGGTGGAGGATTGAGTCTGGCGTCGCAAGGCACGAAGCGAGGCTGCGGCGCAAGGCAGCGTGGAGAGGAGTAGTTAGGTGCGGTCGATATCTGAGTCCTGAGGCGGTCCTCTGAATATCGGCGTGTTTTGGATAAGGTTAAGATCATCATACAGATGATCCGTTATCGAAAACATCACTGGCTGGATCGATGCCTCTGTTCGACTTCGGTGGCGGATGGTCCGTCTGCCGAGAAAAAAAATCGGATCATCTTGTCTGGCGGTGTGCGGCACTAAGCGAGTCACGATAATGATGAGGCGGACAATACGAAGACCGGACGATCCGTATAGGAAAAGATAAAGATGCTCTCGAATGCGGACGACGGAGGCCTCGAAGCTAAGATTCACATCCGGACGTTCCGTTAAGTCGAGAAACAACCGTATGGGATTATTGTCGGACGAATAGTGCTTAGCTTCTTCGGCCTTTGTTGGCTTCAATTCTGAGGATGATCCGGCCTAATAGCGAATTACCTACCGTACCATCCTGCACTTTCACATAGCATTTTACTCAAATCCAATAAAAATATAAGTTCTATTACATATTAAGTTTTTACACAACGTGTCCCTATTTGCCTTTAACAACTTTTAAGACGCAATCATCACGCATATATGGCATCATTGAAATATCGAGGGTTTCTTCTACAAGTTTGATCCTCTCAGGATCTCCGAAGGCGATGAGGTCGTCGAGGCGATTGTATTACGCATTCGTCGTGCACATTGTCAACTCCAACGATCCTTTGTTTTCCGGGAACAACTATGTTCCTTTTCTTATTACTGGGGTCAGCTATGTAGAAAACTTGCGAGACTTTAGAAGCTAGTATCCAGGGGTCAGTTTTGTGTCCAAGATTGTTGAGGTCGACAGTTGTGAACCCATAGTTGTCCACCTCCACACCATTAGGATGTTTGACCCGATTCTTGTGAAATCTGAGGATCTGCATATCCCTTCCATAGTCGAGTTCCCAAATTTCTTCAATGATTCCATAGTAGGTGTTCTTCTCCTATCGCATCTATGGCTTCTACCGGCAACGCCATTGTTTTGGGCCATCGTCTTCTTGTCCTTTTGAATGGTATAAAACGTGTACCCATTGATGTCATCGCTAGCCATGATGTTACCGGACTTGATGGGCCATGAGCCAACATTTTCAATGTTTACATTTCTTCGTCCTCACCATCGATATGTTTTGATTCTTGAACCATGTGGTAAACATCGCTTATTCTCTTCGAGGATCCAATCAACTTGGCGTCTGGATTTTCTCTTTCAAGCTCTTCGGTGTTGCTCCACATACGGCTCCACTATCTTTAGTTGTTGCAAGGCGGTGAAATGTGCTTGGTCCACATTCTTGTACTCATGGTCGATGAATCTTTTCTTTCCCTTAGTCCCTTTACAGTCAACCTCCCCTCATGTCGAGGGCAGGCACCAATCGGCCTTTCCGTGGGCATGAAGTAATCCGTGCAACACTCAATGACTTCCTCGATGTTGTAGCCCTCAATAATGGAACCCTCTGGGTAAGCACGATTCCGTTGTAAGCTCTTAAGCAAGCCCATCCACCTCTCAAATGGAAACATCCGGTGTAAGAATCTGGTCCCGATACCTTTACCTCCTCGACAAGGTGAACCAAGAGGTGCGGCATGATATCGAAAAAGGATGGAGGAAGCACATCTCAAGTTGGTTTATAGTCTCCACTATGTAGTTCTGCAGATTGCTAAAATTTGTTCATCATCGATTACCTTCTGTGAAATCGCATTGCAGAAATGACACAGCCGTGTGATGGCTACCTTTACAAATGTTGAGTTGATACCCCTGATTGCAATTGGGAGCATTTGTGTCATCATGACGTGGCAGTCGTGAAACTTCATACCACTTATCTTTAAATCTTTCATCGATACTAGGTTTTTGATGTTCGATGAATAACCGAGACGGACTCGACCCCACGTAAGCACTTGCACACCGATCTTTTCTCCTCACCGCCGAGAGTAGCTTCTTTGGGGAAGGTAATACTTTCCACTTGGTCTTTCTTGAGGTGTAGTTCTTTCACGATTTTAAGTACTACCATGTCTTTCTGAGCTTTAAGACCATCCTTTGTCTTGTCTTGAATGTCCAACAAGAGACCTATGCGCTTTCACAGACATTCTTTATGACATGCATGGCGTCGATGCTATGGCGAATTTCCAAGTCCTTCGATGAGGGCAAATACTTGTAGAAAATTGACATCTTTTTAATAGGACAACGGCGGTGGAACCTCCTCATCGGTATTCTTCCTCTTCGACCCTCTTTTGGCCTGCACCGCTTCTTCGAAAACCACCTTGATGTTCGGACCATTTCAAACACTTTTTCCTTCTTACGCTTTGGAGCCACACCTTCCTCAACCGTATTGTCAAAATACTTGCCCATCTTGCGGTATTTGTGAGTTTTGAGTAAGCGGCGGTGCGCATGTACACTAACTTCGTGAGCATGGAAGGAACATCGACGCAGTTTCATCCATGCATACTACACAAGTTGTCTTCCTTTAATCGACCCGATAGGGCCGGATAGCGGGGTAATCAGCGATGGTAACGAAAATAATGGCTTTTAGTGTGAAGTGCTGTCGTTGGAACTGATCCCACACCTGGACTCCATCGTGCCACAACATGGCCATATCTTCCATTAGTGGTTCGAGAAACACATCAATATCTACTCCAGGCTGTCTCGAACCTTGGATAAGAATGGACAACATTAGGTACCTTCTCTTCATACATAGCCATGGAGGAAGGTTGTAGATGGACAGGACTACTGGCCAAGTGCTATGTGTGGCGTTCCATTCACCGAAAGGATTCATACCATCGGTACTCAACGCGAACCTTACATTCCTGGGTTCATTGCTGAAATCTGGATACATGTGATCAAAATTTCTCCATTGTCTACCATCGGTGGGGTGTCGAATCTTTCCATCTTTTATGCGCTTGTCGGAATGCCAACCCATTAGTTCGAAGTCCCTCTCATTCGAGTACAAATGTTTGAGGCGGTCAATAAGCGCAAGTACCACATCACTGCTTGAGGATTCTTTTCTTCTTGTCCGTGCACGAAGAAGTTTCTTCTTTGTCATTACTAGTAGTACTATTCTTGTTCTTCTTATTCTTCTTAGTCTTTGGTGAAGAATCATCATCGTCATTAAGTCATCATTCTTCTTATCTGGCTCGCCTTGCACACGGGCATTGATCCAAGTCGCGTAATCTTTCTGAGAAGAGGATCTGATGGTTCGGACATCGCGTGTATCTTTTGCACATCCAATGACATCGGAGTGATAAGCTTCTTGCGAAATAAGTGCTCGTCGGCAAGGTGGACAATCCATTAGCCTTGAAGTACTTACGCCAAGAACCTCAACGGTCGGTGAAACTCTTGTCCGACCATCCATTGCTAGCCTTCAACCTTAGAAGCATCAACACCGTATACAACACTATAAACTCTGGAGGACAACCCTTGGATTCCTCATATAACAGATCATTCGCTGCTTTGTGTAACGCATCGACATTATCTAAACCTGTCATCTCCTTTAAAACCTGCGGTTCGGCATGGCACAACATTTCCTCTACATTAGCGATGCGACCATCATCTAGCAAACGAGCATGCACATGAGCGTCATCTCCCAAACCGTCAATGTCATCTCCGGCACTTCAATCATCCACGAGATCGGGATCAACGTCATCGGTTGTTTGCAATGTACGTTGCTCGCCATGTTTGGACCAACATGTGTAATCCTCTATAAAACCTCTCATGATCAGGTGTGTTCTGATTACACTTAAATCTCCCCACCCTACATTGTTCTTACAGTCATTGCATGGACAAAGTATTTCCTTTTCCTTCTTAGTCCAGGTGTCCTTCCAAGCCGCTTTAATAAAAGTTTCGAGCTCTTTGAGGAATACACCCTTATTTCTTGGGGCATTGTACATCCATGCCCTTTCCATCTTGAACCTGAAACAGAAAATCAGATCGAAATGTCAATTATTTAGATAGAACTTTATCAAGAGAACCCTAAGTTAAATACTATAAAATGATTTTATTAAAATCATGAAAGAATGTAAGGTCCTCTCCTCTAGAGAGGGAGGGGGGTTCTCTCCCTCTAGATCTAGAGAGAGGGAGGATACAAGATCTGTCTATAGATCTAGAAGGTGAGGGCCTCATCCCCCTCTCCCATGCACATTCTCTATACACTACATATTCCTCTCCACTAGATATAAACCAAAATTACACTATTAAACATGTATGAAACCTCTACAAATGTTAGGAATGAGATGCTCTTACCTTAGAGAGTTAACGTCTATTCCAAGGATTTCAAGTTCAAAACCTCCCCCCCTTATTTTCACAATTTTGGGGCTGCCTGGAACTGCTGCAGAGAGAGAACGGTTCGGAGCTTTAAAGCGAAGTTTCCACAGCGGCTCCCTAAGACAACAACTGCGAGAAAATAGTAGCGATGAAGCAAAAGCAGCATTAGGATGATCCGTCAGCGAAAAAAAACCATACGAGTATTTTACGGGCGTTGGATTTCGGCGTAGTGACGCGGTTGCAACACAAAGGATGATCCGATGCGTCAATGAAAGCAGCGTGCACGGAGTATTGTTTGGGCGTTGGATTTACGTGTTTTGCGGTATTGTAGAATAAAGGATGATCCGATGCGTACACTAAAAAGCATCTGGCGTCTCCTTCGTCACAAAATTTGCGACAAGCATTTAAAAATTTGTACAAGCGGTTTGTTTAAGAACTACGCCTTTAAAGACTTGAACATCACCACGGGAGGTTCGTTAATTAATTAGCCCATCAATATAATTAACTAAGGCGCTTGCTTAACGTCTTGCTGAGAAGCGCAATTTCCTCATGCGGCCGTAAGAAAGCCGCCTGTGTAAAGATCGCAATTACCCCCGGCGGTTCATTAAGAAAGCCACTTGTGAAGATAGCAGTTTCATGACGGCATGTAAGCGCCTGCTTTGTGAAAAGATCAATATTTTCACGGCGGTGTCTTAAGAAAGCCATTGTGAATATACCTTTCCAAAGCGGTTCTTAGCCCATGGGACCGCTTGATCTTTGGAAGCGGCTCACCTTTTAATCCGCCTGGAAACAAATCCTTGGTGTCTAGGAAAATCATTTCTGTAGTAGTGTATATTGCTATTGGAATGGTTTAGGCTAACCTTTTGCAATCTTGTAGAGCGTTCAAAAGTTGAAGGATTGGACTAAACTACTGACATGATTTGAACTTTCGGTATCCGCTATACACAATAATCCTATATCAAACCCGTAATAGTGACTCTAGAACTAACAGTAGGTTTTATTTGCGATGCCACCCGGCAAGGTCGGGAAATAACCTATGTGGATTTTATGTTTGCTACAACATGCAAACCATCGTTGATACAAAAAAAGCAAGACAGTTAAAAGCGTGTTGGTCGAGACCCATTTGAGCAATATTAGAGGAGAGTTTGTTACTTCACGCTCACCAAGTAATACATAAAAAAGCGCGTTCCACGCAACGATAACTTCAGAGTTGTACAATTATCAAATGGTATTCATTAGGAAAATATGTCAAAAACTTCGTGGTTATTCTTGTTTATACGATTCATTGTATTGTCACATGATATTATCCTTAATACATATTTCCTCATCTTGAATATATGAAACAACTTAACAATGTCTTGCTTGTTGGAACTAGATGTTTTCCTACACCCTCGTGAGAACCTCCATTATTTATGGTTTGTTGTTGAAATTTTCATCTACTTAGGTATTCTGCATCAATATTTAGGAACCTGACCGATTATAGATGTTGTAGTTGAATATCTACACTTCCTATATGCATTGAGACAGCAGTTTGTCGATCGGGATAGACTTAAAATATAAAAATTTGTAGCATTTTTCTCCTTCTTATGATAATGTTGATGGAACTCGACTAATAAATCAACCAAGACCATACGTAGCATGGCGACGGCGGCAACCATAGTCTGCTGATCGAACACGATACACTAGAGTGTGTGATCGCTTCATGCCATCTGAAGTGGCCTTCTTAGCGTCACCGTCATGCCACGGTGCGAGTGCGAGACGACATGCTCTTCTGTGGCGTCACCGTAGTCGTGCACGGTGGGAGAGCGAGGTACTTTGAAAAAATTGTAGATGTACTTCACAGTTACTCTAGGTAGGCTAATTAAATATTGAACAAATGTGATTGCAAGTCGGGTCTTCCATGTCGCCATTTGGCAATCTTTAATTACCCTACCTAGAATAATCTATGAAGTACATCTATAATTTTTTCAAAGTACCATTTTCTCCCACCGTGGCACGACCTGACAATTACACTATAAGGCCACTTATGGCATGAAGCAGATCACACACTCTAGTGTGTCGGGGTTCGATCAAGCGGGGCCGTGGTTGCCGCCGCCTCGCCATCTTTGCTGTGGGTCTTGGTTGATTTATTAGTCGAGTTCCATCAACATTATCATAAGAAGGAGAAAAACGCTACAAATGTTTATATTTTAAGTCTATCCTGATCGACAAATTGCACAATGCATATAGAAAGTGTAGATATTCAACTACAACATCTATAACTCGGTTGTGCTTTGTAAATATCGTTGTAGAAATATTGATGGAAATTTGAACAACACTATAAATAATGGAGGTTCTCATTGGGTGTGGGAAAAAAGGACATCCTGAGCAGTTCTTATTTGGCAAATGCAGTGAAAAGTTAGTATCATAGGCGGTTATGATTTGAAGCAAAGTCTATGATATTTAGTTATCATAGGCGGTTTTAAATTAAAAATGCAGGATATTTAATTATCACGAGCGGTTTTAAATTAAAACCATCGGGATATAAATTTTCTCGAGCGGGTGGAAAACCGTCTCGATGATCTCCTTCATCACAGACTTATTATTCTTGACGGTTCACAAAACCGTCTCGATAACGTTCTGAGCAAATGCGTGATGATGATTTCTGTAGAAGCGAAATATTCTAAAATGATTTCAGGAATTCTTCCAAGATTTTTAGAATCTATTTGCTATTTTATCTCTCGCGGTCTTTCATCAAATTCAGTTTATCCGTTCCGGAATAAGCTAAATTCCAAAATTCATCAACATTTAGTAAAAATAATTTTATTGGGTTCCAAATAATCTCTAGTATTTTTAGGAATTTTTCTAGAATTTTTAGATCATTTTTTCTATTTTATTCCTCGCGCTTTTGTCCATTCATTTCTTCCAACCAACGAGAAATCGACACGTGGCAAGTACGGTTCATTTTCTTCCACCTCCAGCCAGCCACTTCCAGAGAGCACATTTCATGGCTTTCCAAATTCAAATCATCATAACTTCTTATTTCCTCCACCAAATCATGCGTGGCTGGATTCATTGCGAAGAGGAGAGCGAAGAGAACCCATTTTCCATGACCATTCATTTTTAATTCACGAAATTGGATTAATTGAGTAGAAACGAAATGCACTCAAACTTCAATATCTCGCCGTTTGTCAGCGAAGCAGCGAGCCGACTTCTCAAACATGCGTGTCGGCGTCCTCTACCCGTGCTCACCTTGCCCCATTGTTCTTCTATCGTTCCCTTCTCCAAAACTCACGAAAACCGGCGTCTGGCATCCTCCAAAGACACCGGCGAGCCATCTTTTGCTCGGTGAGTTTCTAGACAAACCAACCACGTCACTTTGTGCCTTGCTTCGAGGAACACAACCATTCAATCAGATTTGATTTTCGTTGCGGTTTGACCCCGGATTTCGAGTTTGTTAAGTAAATCGGCAAATCGTTAGTTAAGTAAATCGATTTCTCCCGATTGAGTAAGAATCAATTCAATTCCTTGCACTGTAGACTCCCTCGATGCTAGCTATCCAGATGCTCACCTTAGTTTCAAGAAATTTCAAGTTTTCGGAGTTTTTGACCGTCGTGCTTGTCGGCTCGTTTTTGATCGTTGGTTTTACTTCACCGTGGCCGTTCTTGTGCTTGCTGTCGGCGCCACCGTGCTCATCACCTCGGCCACCCCGCTGCACCTTTCCTGGCCCCGATCCCCTTGCCGTGCTCGCCATGGCGAGCACTTCTGCCTTCTCCCCTGCGCTTGGCCTTCTTCTGCTCGCCTCCTGCCGCTCCTTGCCGCACCTTCTGCTCTGGCCGCCTGCCTGGCCCCCTCCGAATTCCCTCCGTGGCGCCCTCTCTTTCCTTGGCCTCTCCTCCATTGCTTCCATCTTGTGACTCCTTTTGCTTCTTTGTTTTTGCGTTGTTCTCTGTCTGAGACTCATTTGAGAAGAAGCATTGAGCCTATGACGTGTGGGGCCCAGCTGTAAGTGAGACAAGAAAATCAGAAATTGGAGAAAAGAAAGATTCCAAAGGAATATTCCTCAGTTTTCAATTTTCAGGATTTTGAGAATTCAAACAATTGTTTCTTCTCGTCGTAACTCCGAATCGAGTGATTCCAATTGCTAAATTCATCTAAATTCATCCTCTATCTGTTAGTATTTTTATTATAATTTTTAGTTTTGGTTAAATTTATTTTATTCTTTTTGTGCATCGTTTTACGCGTAGCCGAAGAAGCGGTTGTCGTCGCCAACGAAGGAGAAGACTTTCAGAGTAGCGCATCGCACCTCGTCGACGAAGGCAAGTCATAGTCCTTTGATCATATTGAACAGGTGATACAAACACTATTTACTGGGAATAGCTATATGCCAAATTTTCATTATGCCACCTTGATTAATTGAGATGTCATGTATTCATTATCACCCTAGGTTAGGTTGTTTACTAGTTGGACATAGTTGTAGTACCAACATTGGGTTAACGTAGCTATGCTTAGACCTGCTTAGTCGTACATTGGGATTCATATCACCTGTGAACTAATGTTAATTTTGACCTAATGAGATATTGAATTGTATTTGTCGACCCTTTGTTGTAAAACTTTTGTACCATGGCGAGGATGCCATTGGTCTTGGTTGAACAAAATGTTTTCCCTCAGACAGCGATCGTGCGATAAAGGGGGTGCCGGCACATTGGGATCTGGTTGTCTTGCACGAGATAATTTAAGGACTTAATCTTATCGCCATTAGGCTGGGCCTAACAGGTGCAACCGCAAGTCGGTATGGGATAGACCTAGGTGATTAATTTGCAATGTCTAGTCTTAAATCTTGCCAAATGTTGGTGTGGGTTCGGGTTAGGCGAGTAGATTCACAAGGCTCAAGAGGGGCCAGAGGGGCGAAACCTTAGAAGGCGATCTTGAGTTTAGACATGCATTGTAAAGGCTTTGTCATGATATCTCTGCGACACACCAAAGGAAGTGTGTTATTAGGTTGCGCCAAGAGATGTTCATGTCTTGTGGGTAAAATGTACAACCTCTCAGAGTGTCAAACTATTGAATAGCGTGTCGCGATCATGGACAAGCTCGGGAATTTCACACGGGGTATAGAGTGTTTTCTTGAAATGTGGAATTGTTGGAATGGGAGCGAGGAGTTCCTTTGTTGTTACATTGTCTAAAACTATCTTTGTTGAATTGTGTGGTTGATACTTGTTTCAAATGATGTAGGGTGATGCCTCGTCATTACATTCATGTTGTCTCTAGTTGATTTACCGATTAATTATTATTGTTTTTATCAATCGCCTTCAATCTAATTATTGTATTTAAATTCAAGTTATTGCTTTACGCAAATGAACCCTATGACTATCCTTTGACAAGCCGTGCATGAATATGTTGCATCATTTTCCCTATGGCTTGTTGAGTACGTTTGTACTCACGACTTTCGCCCATGTTGTTCAATTCTTTGAGGAAGAACTAGGAATGAATATCAAGAGGAGAATACTATGAAGACTCGTGGACTAGGAAGGCGTTCCCCAGACAATTGCCTGTGGCATGTCGAATGGCCTAAGTTATTATGTTTCCGCTGCAACAGTTTCACTTGTTTCTTAAGCCAAGAGGCATTGGTGTATGAACCTTGACCATGAGGTCATTTGCTTTATTCAATAATAATTTGCTTCTTCTTAGTTATTTGATGTATGGAATGATATGTCATCTATGTTTCCCTTGTGTGCACTAGTGTGATCTGGACTAGTGCGATATACACAAAGGGTTTGGATTTGCTTATCAGGGTCCCGAAGCAGAGATAGTATCGAGGCCATATCATTGTAGGTCGCTCTCTTAGTTAGCATGGTCTTCAAAATTATTTTCTAAATCAAACCAACAAATTGGTATTTAATAGTTTGTCTCTTTCTCATCTTATTCCTAGGTTCTTATTTCCTCTCCTTTCTTTGAAATATTGTTTGAAATTAAATTGACCTTATCTCACGATACTTCTTAAACCCCAAGGCATCTGCAAGGAATCAAATCAAAGGTGACGAAGATCAAGCCGTCGAAGAGTATGTCCGAGAAGACTACCATATAACATAGGTTTGTGATGCTTTGTGGTGTCTGAGCATGCCATTTCCTTTTGGTTTAGTTACGTTTAGTCTGCGTATACTAGGATTTTGTTGCTTGAGTGCCGAGTATGTTGTACACCTGCCTCCAGCATGGTGTTACAACCATACCTTAGTTGGAAGCTTTTATTGCATCTTTATTTTATAGCCTTTTCGGCTATATTTTTGGTTGGCCTTTGTTCTTGGGTATTACCTTCTCCCCTAGATGACCTTACCACTTGTCTATTGCTTTTTGCCCTTACCTATTAAACCCTTGTCTTTGTGTCATGAGATGGTTGACACTAGATTCAGAGCGAGTCGCGATTAGCGGTGGATGCCAATGCTAATGCAGTGCTAATGCCAACCCACCACCGCCACCTCTGTAGTGACGGATCGAGAACATGGGACATTTTCTAGCGGTATGAGACCCAACTCATGAATGCAATGATGCGAGAATATGAACAACATGATGAATCGTGAGAACTGAATTGCAGTTTCATGGCTAATTTGTTGAACCAACAGAATCAAGCTCTTCTTTATTCTTTGCTACACCTCCCCAAGCTTCGTCCATGATCCAAAAGTGGCGAGAATTTATGAGGACTCATCCACCTACCTTCTCCAACTCTTGAGAACCCTTGGGCGCGGATGATTGGATTCGCTCCTTGAGAAGAAGCTTGCAATTGCTCGATGTATAGACCATGAGAAAGTGCTTTATCTTTGCTCATCGGTTAGAGGCACCGCCCTTGAATAGTGGGAGAACTACATTCTGCCCATGATGACCCGAGACCATCACTTGGGCGAGTTTTCATTGCTTTCCGCCACTCCCATATCACGATGGAAAGGTGGAGATGAAGAAGAATGAGTTCAGAAGCTCAAGCAGAAGGGATGTCGGTGAGTGAATACCTCAATAAGTTCACTCAACTCGCTCGCCACGCTCCGGAAGATGTAGCTACGAGATGATGCTGCGAGAAGAAGTTCAAGCGTGGGCTCAACAGGGATTAAAGGTGCAAGTCATTGACAACGACTATCAGATTTCCGGCACTTGGTGGACAAAGCTATGCTCATTGAAGAATCTAAATGCGTGAATTAGAGGAATCCGCAAGAGGAAGAAGATGCAACATGGAGCTCATCGAGAATCATCCATGAGAGCGGGACCAATACTCGATAGCCTACTCGTTTCACTCCTCCGCCGGCATTGGGACACTGCACCAATGCCTCGCCCGGCTCCTTGAGCAACCCCAACCGGAACCAACGACAATCCACCTCGGAGGACCCGGTAATCCAGTGCGAGTCACTTGTTTCAAGCGCAATGGCGTGGTCATTATGCAAATAGTTGCCCGGGAAGCAAGGCTGTGGCCGCGATTCGTTTCAACATGGGATCGACACCAGCTAGGACCCCCGCACTAGGAGCAAGACGTGGAGCATCTCAAACTCCAAATCAAGCTACTAGGACTCCACTGCCTATTGGAAGAGGCCGTGTGAATCATATTACCACTGAGGATGCTCAGGCTGCACCAGACGTCATACTTGGTAAGCTCTTAGTCAACTCAGCATCTGCCATGGTTTTGTTTGATTCTGGAGCTACGCATTCGTTTGTTTCTCGGAGTTTTGCTGCAAATCATCAGTTAAAAACAATGCCTCTTAAAATTTGTTTTATTGGTGTAATCACAGGTTGGTTGAGTACGAACCAAGGCTGCCCCAGTTAAGATATTAATCGGAGGGTAGAATTTCTAGCCAACCTCATTGTCCTAGACACCAAATCCTAGATGTGATCCTAGGAATGGATTGGCTATCCAAGAACCAGCGATTTTGGATTGTGGAAATAGAGATCACATTAACCGGTCGAGATGGAGTTAAGTTAAAGTTTCAAGCGCCACAGATCAGTCCGAAGGAATAAAAGTTTGTAGTGCTAAATGAATAAATTTGGAGGATGTGCCAATCGCTAGAGAATTTCCTGATGTGTTTCCAGATGAGTTGCCTGGTATGCCACCGGATAGAGGTATAGAGTTCTTGATTGAGCTAGTTCTGGGCATACCCATTTGCAAGAGGCCGTATAGGATGCTGCTAATGAGTTAGCTGAAGTGAAGAGGCAGATTAAAGAGCTGCAAGATCAAGGTTTTGTTAGACCAAGTTCTTCGCCATGGAGAGCCCCAGTTCTTCTAGTAGAAAAGAAAGATGGAACTCAGAGGATGTGTGTGGATTATCGTGCTCTCAATGAAGTCACCATCAAGAATAAGTACCCTCTGCCAAGAATTGATGATTTGTTTGACCAGCTTCAAGGAGCAGGAGTGTTCTCCAAAATTGACTTGAGGTCAGGTTACCATCAGATGAAGATTCGTAAAGAGGATATCCCCAAAACAGCTTTTGTGACTCGGTATGGACAGTATGAGTATACCGTGATGTCCTTTGGTTTGACCAATGCCCCCGCCTATTTCATGACCCTGATGAATGAAGTATTTATGGAATATCTAGACAAGTTTGTCGTTGTCTTTATTGATGACATTCTGGTCTACTCCAAGAGTGAGGAAGAGCATGAGGATCACTTACGGAAAGTATTGACGAAGCTGAGAGAACATCAACTCTATGCCAAGTTTAGTAAATGTGAGTTCTGGATGAAAGAAGTTGCTTTCCTAGGTCATGTTATATCCATGGAAGAGTCATTTGTTGACCAGTAAAATCGAGATGTGCTTAATTGGGAGTCGCCCAAGACGGTAACCCAAGTCAGAAGTTTCCTTGGAATGGCAAGATATTATCGCCGTTTCATAGAAGGTTTTTCTAGAAAAGCTAGACCACTTACTCAGCTTCTGAAAAAGGAGAAGAAATTTGCTTGGACATCGGAGTGTGAGCAGAGTTTTCAAGAGCTAAAGAAGTGTTTGACAAGCGCTTGATGCTTATTTTGCGGATATCGGGAAGGATTTTGAGATATTTTGTGATGCATCCCGACAAGGACTCAGTTGTGTGCTGATGCAAGATAAGAAGGTTGTGGCATATGCTTCGCGTCAACTAAGACCACATGAAGTCAACTATCCGACCCATGATTTGGAATTAGCTGCCGTAGTGCATGCTTTAAAGATTTGGCGCCATTACCTCATCGATAATCGTTGTGAGATTTATACGGATCACAAGAGCCTGAAGTACATTTTTACTCAATCTGATCTCAATATGAGGCAAAGAAGATGGTTAGAGTTGATCAAGGATTATGACATTGGTATTCATTATCATCGAGCAAAGCCAATGTAAGTGGTGATGCCTTGAGTAGAAAGAGTTACTGCAATACCTTGATGATTAAAGAAAGTCAGCCAGCTCTCTATGAAGAATTTCAGAAGCTTAGTCTAGAAGTGGTTCAAGAAGGTTACTTGGCTACTTTGGAAGTGCGTCCAACGCTGGAAGATCATATTTGTAAAGCCCAAGTTGATGATGTTGATATCAAAGAGATCAAGAGTAATATGAAGAAAGGAAAAGCCCCAGGTTTCACCGAGGATGAAAGAGGTACCATTTGGTATGAGAAATGTATCTGTGTACCTTATTAGAAAGAGCTCAAGGAATTGTTACTCAAAGAAGCACATGAGACTTTGTACTCCATACACCCTGGAAGTACCAAGATGTATCAAGACCTCAAGGAAAGGTATTGGTGGCCTAGCATGAAGCGTGAGATTGCAGAATATGTTGCTCTGTGTAATGTCTGCCAGAAGGTCAAAGCAGAGTATCAGAGACCAGCAGGGTTGCTTCAGCCATTGAAAATTCCTGAGTGGAAGTGGGAAGAAATTGGTATGGATTTTATTACCGGACTTCCTAAGACCCAAGAAGGTTATGATTCGATCACGGGTGATAGTGGATCGATTGACTAAAGTAGCTCACTTTATTCGATTAAGACTACCTACAGGAGATAAATTGGCGAAATTATATATGTCAAGGATTGTTAGTCTTCACGAGTGCCTAAGAAGATTGTCTCCGATAGAGGAACCCGGTTTACCTCTCGTTTTTGGCGAGTTTGCATGAAGCTATGGGGACTCATCTCGAGGTTGATCTTGCTTATCACCCTCAAATGATGGATGAGATAGGCGAGTGAACGATTCTTGAAGACATGTTAAGAGCACGTACCTAACCTATGGTGCTAAGTGGGACAAGTGTTTACCCTATCTGAGAATTTTCTTACAATAAAGATTATCGAGGCCGGTCTACAAATGTCTCCTTCGAAGCCTTATACGGAAGAAAGTGAGAACTCCTCTAAATTGGAAGGAGGCAGGGAAAAAGCAGTTATTTGGTCTGCCATCTTGCAAGAAAAGTGAAGAGCAAGTGTAGTTAATTCGAGACAAGTTAAAGATAGCTCAAAGTAGAGCGGAAGAGTTATCACGAGATAATCGTCGCCGAGATTTGAGTTTCGAACCCAATGATTATGTGTATCTTAGAGTGACCCCTCTAAAAGGAGTTAAGAGATTTCAAGTAAAAGGAAAGCTTGCCCCTAGATATGTGGGACCATTCAAAGTCTTGGAACGAAGAGGAGAAGTTGCTTACAAGCTCGAGTTGCCTCAGTCCTTCGCTGGAATCCATGATGTGTTTCACGTGTCGCAATTGAAGAAATGTTTGCGAGTGCCAGAAGAACAGATGCCGTTGGAAGCCATCGATTTGCAAGAGGATCTCACTTACAAGGAGCAGCCAGTGAAGATTTTGGATGTTGCAGAGCGCATCACAAGAAGCAAGATCATCCGTTTTTGCAAAGTCCAGTGGAGCAATCATTCTGAAGAGGAAGCCACTTGGGACCGAGAAGAGGATCTGAAGTCCGAGTTTCCCCACCTATTCTCTAGCCAGTCCGAATCTCGGGGTCGAGATTCCATTTAAGGGGGGAGGTTTGTAACATCCCCAATTTCGGGTTTCTGCTAAAAGCTAATTCAAAACTAATTAATTTTAAATTTTGGTTTTTCATCAGTGTTATATTTAACCTGGCATCCTTATCCATTCGAAATTGAAGTTCAATCCTTTATAAGCATAAAGTCAAGATTCCAATTAGGTCCTTATTCAAAATTTCACCCGAGTTCCAAAATGCTCTAAAAATCCTAAAACCTATTGCATTAGGTTCCAAATATTCTAAAATGATTTCAGGAATTGTTCCAAGATTTTTAGAATCTATTTGCTATTTTATCTCTCGTGGTCTTTCATCAAATTCAGTTTATCCGTTCCGGAATAACCAAAATTCTAAAATTCATCAAAATTCAGTAAAAATAATTTTATTGGGTTCCAAATAATCTCTAGTATTTTTAGGAATTTTTCTAAAATTTTTAGATCATTTTTCCTATTTTATTCCTCGCGCTTTTGTCCCTTCATTTCTTCCAACCAACGAGAAATCGACACGTGGCAAGTACGGTTCATCTTCTTCCACCTCTAGCCAGCCACTTCCAAAGAGCACATTTCATGGCTTTCCAAATTCAAATCATCATAACTTCTTATTTCCTCCACCAAATCATGCGTGGCTAGATTCATTGCAAAGACGGAGACGAGGAGAACCCATTTTCCATGACCATTCATCTTTTAATTCGCCGGAATTGGATTAATTGAGTAGAAACCGAAATGCACTCAAACTTCAACAACTCAGGCCGTTTCTCAAGGAAGCGCGAGCTTCCACTTCTCAAGCGTGCGTGTCGGCGTCCTCTACCCGTGCTCACCTTGCCCCATTGTTCTTCTGCGTTCCTTCTCCAAAACTCATGAAAAGCAAGCGTCCGGCGTCCTCCAAAGAGACCGGCGAGCCATCTTTTGCTCGGTGAGTTTCTAGACAAACCAACAGCGTCACTTTGTGCCCTTGCTTCCAGGAACACAACCATTCAATCGGTTTGATTTTCGTTGCGGTTTGACCCGGATTTTGAGTTTGTTCATAAATCGTTGTCGTTAGTTAAGTAAATCGATTTCTCCCAATTGGTAGAATCAATTCAATTCCTTGCACGTAGACTCCCTCGATGCTAGCTATCCGATGCTCACCTTAGTTTCAAGAAATTTCAAGTTTTAGGAGTTTTTGACCGTCGTGCCGTCGGCTCATTTTTGGTCGTCGGTTTTACTTCACCGTGGCCGTTCTTGTGCTCGCCGTCGTGCCACCGTGCTCATCACCTCAAGCCACCCGCTGCACCTTTCCCGACCCGATCGCTTGCCGCCGTGCTACGCCATGGCCGAGCACGCCATGTTATAGTGACCCCATTTTACATAAATGTAAAATGGAAATCTTATATGCATCTGATTGCTAGTCCCATGATCAGTAGCTAGCACGCACATTTACAACAATTGATATCACATCCGTACTCTTTATTACAAATAATAAAGATATTATACACAATAAGGTCTTACAATTCAGAGAAATGCAGCGGAAAGAATGAAAGTCTTGTAGTGTGCCCATCCAAACCCTCAGGCAACTGACAAGGTATAAACCCCAGAAAGATCTCGATAACATTCCCGAATCCTGCGTAGAATAGTTTCATCGAGCTATTCTGATTCTTTACCTAAAAACAATGAATAAGCAAGGGTGAGTACTTGCGTACTCAGCAAGACTTTAGCGAATCCTATAATACATGCAGGCCATTCAAAGGAAAGGCTTTCATGGTTATTTTGCAGAAAGCTAATTTGCAGAAGAATTTACTGATGAGTATAACATAAACGGAATTTAAGTAAAAGCAATTTAATATATAAGTATGAATTAGTAAATTGTACGAACCTCAGTTCCTTCGATCATCTCCATGAATCAATCATTGATTTCACATATCAATCCGAAATAATTCCTTTCCAACAAGGATATCCAATCCGAATCATGATGCTCAACAGCACATATCCAAATCCACATTTTGTAAAATAAAAACAAATAACTAATGCAGGCGCACCAAGTGTCCCATGACCGCGGGAACGGCTTTTCGAAAAGATTTACACTCTGCAGAGGTGTACAGCTTTACCCACAAGACATGACTGACTCTTTGTGCAAGCTATTAGCACACTTCCTTTGGTGTGCCGTAGAGAGTCATGACATAACCGTTACATTACCTAATCCTAACTTTGCACCGGCCGGGCGAAAACCCACAATATGGCGGAAGAACTTCGGAGCATAGAAATGATGGAACTTCCCCACAGTGGCGTACACCGTTGTATCGATAGCGTTTGATCCATGATCACCTCGGTGTGGGCGTCCTTGAGCAATCCATTAAGGAACAGCTCGTACTTCTCCGACCTTCAATGTGCAAAGCTAGTTTCAAGTAACTTAATAGGTTAAGGCTGTCCCATACCAGCACTTGTGGTTGTACGGAAAGACTTGGATATAACGTACAATTAGTTCGGTCCTTAATCCGATACGGGCAATAATCTCCCCCTAATCTACGTGCAAGCCCTTCTGCACATCTGGCTAATGCCAATAATTGCCCGCACCGATATTATAATTTGATTTTCATTTTTAATTAAAATAACCAAAATCACTATCATGTCTCAACAAGTCTAAGAATCATCATCATGCCTCAGCATATCCAAGTATCATTTGATCAATGTCTCAAATCATATCCAGGTTTCATTTGATCTATGCCTCAATTCGATGTATACCAAGTCTAAAGCATGGCTAAGCAAGATTATTAAATATCGTGTATACCCAGAGTGACATTATATATTGTCTAACCATGTTTCTAAGGTGTCAAGGTTCACAGATCCATTATATCAAGGAGGTTTTAGGAATTCAAAGGTATAACTACTATTGCCCACAATATAGCAGATTTTAATGAATATACGCATGCAATAAAAACATTTAATGAAAACATTTGTAAATCTGGGATCAACATGGTCAAAGGGGGTTCTTGCCTTGCTTACGACGAAGTCGAGGTTGTAGTCGACGATGGAAGTCATTACGTCGAATTCTACACGTCGATCAATGGAAATATAGCAAATAACAGACTTCAATAAGGGCAAAAGAAAAATAGATAGAAAGAACAAATAAAACTCTTCATAAGAAACAGGGATTGCTCTTTATAAATTTATTAATTTTATTTTACGAATTTATGATGCAAAAATTGGTTAAGATTAAATAAATATGATCGTTTCAGGCTTAAGGTGAATTCTTACCTTTAATTAGGATTTAGATTCAAAACAACATTTAATTAATATTCTAGTTATAAAAGGCTAATTTATTGATTTAGGCTACTAGCATTATTTACGATATCGAGAAGGTTACGGTGATACAAATATTACAACTGATGATTTCTTATTTAAACTCAAGGTTCATTTATTTATATTACGCACTGACGTAATGTGAATACTTAGGGTTATTAGGCTACCAAGATTAATATGCAAACCTTAATAAAATAAGGTTATTTTTATAGAATATGGTAGTATGAACTTTGCAGAGTATTTCTAAACTTGTTTTACTGATTTTAGCATTTAAATAAGTTATTTTATTAACTGGTGAAATAGTATAGGTGATCACAACGCAAACCCTAAATCGGTCAATATTCAACTTAAGTTTGCGGCTACACTATACATGATTCTTTACTCATTTTTCAGGTGTTAGCCAGGCGAGATTCTAGAAATGTTTTAAAATTGGTTTGGCATTATTTTAGCTTTAACTGCAATAGATTATCTATTCGGTTATCGTTATAATTTGCATTTCCTTATGGTAAAAGAATGAAAACTGAACCTTATTCATTATTCCAAATATTTTCGTATATTTAGGTTTTTACTGTTTTCAAGAATTTAACACAAATTACTTTATCATTTTATGAGCTATCATGCTATTATTTTTTGTTAATGGTTATAATAGGGTTCACTAATGGTTATAAAGCAAATAATATGAACTTAGTTCAAAAATTAAACATTTTTACATATTTGAGTTTATTATGATTCGAGGAACATAAAAAAATTATTTGATGATTTTAGGGATTATATTTTACATGGATGCGATAATATCCATAATAGGTTTATTCTAAGTTTTAATTTTAATATTTGTTCTGCAATATAAAAATTCAATATTTTTGTATATTTGAATTCATATTGATCTTATCATCATATAAATATTTATTTCAATATTTTATGACTTATTCGCACAAACTTTTATTAAAGACCATAATGGGATATTAATCAAAGTTTAATTTAAATAATTATACAGCAGTTCAAAAATTAAATATTTTTGTATATTTGGATTCTTTCTAATTTTAGATGAATATAAAAATTTATTTCACTTTATTTTGTTGTTGGTTCAAAAGTTACAAGCATATGTATTTTATTAGGTTGGAAATTCTTTGGAAAAATCTGAATCGTTTTCTCGGATGGGTGGCGCCTTACCCTTTGAATTGGGAACACTGCTTGAGGTGACGAAGGACCGCTTAGCGTGCCCGAACGAGGGGCGGTGGCGAGGCTTGCTTGGCGAAGTGTAATGTCTGTGGGACCCGGTGTCGATGTAAGAGGAAGAGGCTTAAAAGCCAACCAGGGAGCGGCCAAGGGAATGGGCGAAAAAAGTGAATATCGTTTACGTCTTCTTCCTCGTTTTCTTCTTCTCCAAGCCTGGCGATTGGCGTTCTTGGCGATCTCCGTCTGGAGTTTCGGTGCCAAGGGACATGACAAGTTGGTATCGAGGCGACTCGATCTGTGTCGGTCTTGAGCCTGTGGCGGATTTCGCATGGAGTCGTCTTCTCCATCGAGAGATCCCGATCGATCCGGGCCCACCGCCGACGGAGAAGCGAGTCCTTGCATCCGGGGTGGTGGCTCGGCGGGGGCGGCGTGGGCGCGATGAGCAGTGCCGTCGGAGTGGTATGAAGAGTTCGTCTTGCGTCGGCAAATTTTGGTCGAGCAGATGGAGGTGATCGCTTTCGAGCGGTGGCCTTGTTGAGCGTGGGGAAAGCCGTGGAGTTCAACGAGAGATGAAGAAGGGACTTGACCTCGACAAAGAATCTGGTAACTCCTGCGGCTCTGGCTGAGCAAAACCGGAAGGAACACTAGTCATGTTCACTAGTTCGATGCCATATAGATGCTCGGCCGATGGTCATTGAAACCAAAGTGATAAATGGGCGGCTATCCAAAGAACTAAGGGAAGGCGGAAGTACTTCTTGCCCAAATTGAATTCTCAATCGCGGTTTGTAAAGTGGTGCTACGAAAAAGAGGTTCCTCTGTACAAGCATATAGCAACGATAAGTGTGGTGATGAGGTATTGGCGATTTAAGATCCATGGACAGCTTAAGAAAGGATTAGGAAGGAGATCGGTTAACAGAACAAACTCACCTAGGCAGCGATCGGAATGTACTAGGACTTCTTGGAAACAGGGGATAAAGATGGTGTTAGTGCGGCATTACCTCTGAAATATCCGGCGAGTTCACTCGATGCTTCCATGAGCTCACCTAGTCATAAGAAGCTGAAGGTAATCAATCGAAAATCTTATCAACGTTGCTTGGCTCATCTCATTTTGGGAGGAAATCTGATTCGGATGGAGGAATCGGTGTCCACCAAAAGAACATATCTGGGTGAAGTTTACGATAGTGCTCCATATGCAATATACTCAGGAGTCACTTTGGTAACTTTGTGGATCTACATCCCTTAAACAGATAGCTCAAAGTCAACAAATGAGAAGCATCGAGGAACATGTCAAGAAAGTTGAGAGCCCTCTCTAATGGCTTTGGACTATCGGTTTATTGTCGAACAGAGTGCTGTGTGAGTAAATTGCTTGATCATATTGGTCTTTGAAGACACGAGGATGTTATCATCGGCGACAAGATTTAAATCAATATCCTTGAGCTCTGCTTACAACAAATACATGACACCGCTTTCGCCATGTTCGGATACGAGGATCCTATCGACCATGCCATCTGCCAATTCATCTGAAATAGCCAAAAGAATGGTTCGGCGATGAATGACTCTTCCGAGGAAAGGTCTTTCTCATTTTCTCCATATATGAATCCTTGCCAAATCAATCTTGATTATTTTGATTACCGTGCAATGAGCGAAAGATGTTGGATATAAGGCTGGCGATAAGCACCATGGAAATTGGAGCAACAACGTGGGTGCGTCACGACAACGAAGTCGACCACACTTCTCACTTGGAAAACCACAATGTGGGTGAATGTTTAGGAAATGGGCGACGGTGCAACAACCTTCGAAATGAAATATGATTTGAGAAATTTGAATCCCAATGTTTCTTCATCGAAGTTGGTTACCTTTCGACCTTGCAAATTTTCATCTGAACTTAATGTGCTGCTTGATGCTCATGATCGACCCATTTATAAATCTATGCTTCTGTTATTCCTACTTATAATACTCCAAAATGTTAGGAGAAGCTGGAACTACATGTTATATGCCCAGTGACAAGATTGGGTTGGTTGTCGGTAAAGGATTGGAGTATTGGGAGGATGACAGTCAATAATACTTGAAATTGGGCTTGATGTGCAATGGGATCCGGAATTAGGGAGTTGTTCTTGTGAATGCAATGTCGAGAGACTACGCCATTGCTTGGGGACAAGCAATGTTTCGAGGCGATAATGTAATGTCGTGGGACCCGTGTCGATGTAAAGAGGAAGAGGCTTAAAAGCCAACCTTCGAGGCGGCCAAGGGAATGGGCGAAAAAAAGTGAATATCGTTTGTCTTCTTCCTCGTTTTCTTCTTCTCCAAGCCTGGCGATTGGCGTTCTTGGCGATCTCCGTCTGGAGTTTCCAGTGACCAAGGGACATGACACGAAGGAAGGCGGAACCGCGAACTAACTCCATGGAAGGCTAAAGCTGGTCATGCGCACCCTTTGATGGTCGTTTGGTGGTAAGGGGCGGTGGGAAGGTGGTTGCCATCGAGAGGCGGCGGCACTCACGGCGGCTCACCGTGAAGCAACATCAATCGCTTTCTTCACAAATTAAGCGCCGGGTGAGCATCGGTGAGCCATCGGGAACTTGATTTTGGGTTTTATTTGAAGAACTTACATGCGAGGATGAGCCGCCACCGTGCGTGTCCATGGCGGAAGGAGGAGCATGGTGGGGCGGCTCACCGGAGAAGATGAGGTTGATTTGTGGTGGGGATAAGCTCGGAGTGCACAAGGAAGCTCATGCTTGGATAGCTCGGGTTGAATCGGAGTGTAGCGGTGTCATGGATTCCCCCTTCGGGTCTTCACCGGAAATGGGGAAGGAGAGGCGGTTGCTTGCAGGAAAGGCTCGAGGTGAATGGTAGTGGTGATGGTCTCTGGAGGTTAGCCGTGTTGGGCTTTATAAGCGGAGTCGAGGCAGTTCGGCGGAGGCTTGGTGGATGGGGATCGGTGTGGTATTGAGATTATCTCCTGCCGATATTTGCGGTGATTCATTGCCGTGGCAAGCTTAGCGAGAAAATGGTTGCCGTGGCGAGTTATAGCAAGGTCTTTGGCGAGAGGAGTTACTCAAAGTCGTGCCGTGGCAAGGATCGATGGTCGGGCTTTCTTGGTAACAAATCGCGGAGCGGAGGAGAACGGCAGAAGCTTTTATTTGGCGATTCGGCGCCTGGCGAAACCTGGCGAGGGCGTGGCAGCGAGGAGGAGGTGGCGTGTAATCAGCGAAGTGTGTGGCGAGGCGAAGGAGCTCGACCAAATCGTCTGCGTGGCAAGGTTGAGTGATCGATCGTTAAGCCGTGGCAGCGATCCGTGCGGGGAGGATAAAGCGGCAAGACTTCGCGACGAGTTCGAGGGGCGGCGGCGCAGGTGTGCAAAGAGTGGCGGTCGGCGTGCCTCGGGCGAAAATTCTTGGCTAGTGGCGATAAGGATCGGCGATCTTGGCTCGATCTCTGCCTTGAGCTTCATCGTGAGACAGAGAGGAAGAGGTGAGGAAGAAGAGTGGGCGATGGGCGGCGTGTGGGGTCAAGGGTCCACAAGGCGAGGAAAGAAAGAAGAAAAAGGCATCTTGGCTCGATCTTTGCGGTGTGCTCTGGTGAAGGAGGTGAGCAGAGGGAAGAAGAAAGGAGAACGAGGAAAGAGATGACCAGTGGACCATGGGCCACTCGGCAGGAGAGGAAGAGGAAATGAAAACAGCCAGGTGCAGTGGATGGACGACAAGTGGCGGATCCTACGGTTGAGATTTGGACTGACTCAAAAAGAAAGGCTGAGGTCGGCTTGATCTTCTGATTAGAGTTGCCAAAATGAATGAAGAATTTACAATACTTTTTATTAAGGTTGGTCAGGTGAATTTAAGGTCTCAGAAAAATTTTGAGATAAAGAATCTTTGTAATTATTTTATTAAAATTCTGACAGTGCATTAATTGAATTTCTGATCATTCTATTTTATTTTTAATTGGAGCCCAAAACTGAGTTAATATTTTATGATAATTTTATTGAACATCTGAAATATCATTTTAAATATTATGTACAATTTTCAGAATTTTATATTTGATATTTAAATAATTAAAATTCTGACATTGCTATTTACAGATTTATTCACTTTCTGTTTTGAATTTCTAAATATTTCAAATGTAAGTTTTCATTTTTGATCTTTTTACCAGAGATAGATATGGGACTTAGGTTTGCATGGTAAAAATATCATCTTTAGGTGAGACTTGTATATTGTTACAAAAATCTGACATGTCTTCAAATTAGATTTCTTGTCTTTTATCATTTTGCCATTTCAATGAATTTGACTTTTCTTGCAATTACAAAAGTTCAAGAAGATGCAAAAGGATTCAGAAATTGAAATTCAAATCAAGATTTCAATTCAACTCAGTTTTGGTATTTTATTTATTTTGAGAATAATGATTTTAAGTTTTGAAATCTTCCTTTTCATTAAGTTTATAATGGGAGAAATGAGGAAAGAATATTGTTCAAGATCAAAATCTTGATTTAGATTAAACTTTTAATTCATTTACATTTTCAAATATAAAACTTTTATTTTTACCTATTTTCAAATTCTGAGTGTTACACGCGCTTCTCCCTGCGCTTTGGCTTCTTCTTCTGCTCCGCCTCCTGCCGCACCTCCCTGTGCCGCCGCCTCTGGCCGACGCCGACGAGCCCCTCCGGTGAGTTCCCCTCCAGCGAGCGCCCTCTCTTTCCCTTGGCCTCTCCTCCATTGCTTCCATACGCAGCTCCTTTTGCTTCTTTGTTTTTGCGTTGTTCTCTGTACAGACTCATTTGAGAAGAAGCATTGAGCCTATGACATGTGGGGCCAGCTGTAAGTGAGATAAGAAAATCAGAAATTGGAGAAAAAGAAAGATTCCAAAGGAATATTCCTCGGTTTTCCAATTTTCAGGATTTTGAGAATTCAAACAATTGTTTCTTCTCCGTCGTAACTCCGAATCGAGTGATTCCAATTGCTAAATTCATCTAAATTCATCCTCTATCTGTTAGTATTTTTATTATAATTTTTAGTTTTGGTTAAATTTATTTTATTCTTTTTGTGCATCGTTTTGCGCGTAGCCGAAGAAGCGGTTGTCATCGCCAACGAAGCAGAAGACTTTTAGAGTAGCGCATCGCACCTCATCGACGAAGGCAAGTCGTAGTCCTTTGATCATATTGAGCAGGTGATACAAACACTATTTACTGGGAATAGCTATATGCCAAATTTTCATTATGCCACCTTGATTAATTGAGATGTCATGTATCCATTGTCACCCTAGGTTGGGTTGTTTACTAGTTGGACATAATTGTAGTACCAACATTGGGTTAACGTAGCTATGCTTAGACACCTTAGTAAATGCGTTGGGATTCATATCACTGTGAACTAATGTTAATTTTGACCTAATGAGATATTGAATTGTGGTCATTGACCCTTTGTTGTAAAACTTGTTGTACCATGGCGGGGATGCCATTGGTCTTGGTTGAACAAAATGTTTTCCCTCGGACAGCGATCGTGCGATAAAGGGGTCTTGTCTAGCATATTGGGATGTGGTTGTCTTGCTTGAGATAATTTAAGGACTTAATCTTGTGCGCCATTGAACTAGGCCTAACCGTGCAACCGCAAGTCTGGTATGGGACAGACCTAGCTGATTAATTTGCAATGTCTAGTCTTAAGTACTGCCAAATGTTGGTGTGGGTTCCGGGTTAGGCGGGTAGATTCACAAGGCTCAAGAGGGGCCCCGAGGGCTAAACCTTAGAGGCGATCTTGAGTTTAGACATGCATTGTAAAGGCTTTGTTATGATATCTCTGCGACACACCAAAGGAAGTGTGTTATTACAGTTGCGCCAAGAGATGTTCATGTCTTGTGGGTAAAATTGTACAACCTCTGCAGAGTGTCAAACTATTGAATAGCCGTGTCATGGTCATGGACAAGCAGGAATTTCACATGGGGTATAGAGTGTTTTCTTGAAATGTGGAATTGTTGGAATGGGAGCAGGGAGTTATTTGTTGTTACTGTTGTCTAAAACTATCTTTGTTGAATTGTGTGGTTGATACTTGTTTCAAATGATGTAGGGTGATGCCTCGTCATTACATTCATGTTGTCTACCGTTGATTTACGATTAATTATTATTGTTTTATCAATCGCCTTCAATCTAATTATTGTATTTAAATTCAAGTTATTGCTTTACGCAAATGAACCCTATGACTATCCTTTGACAAGCCGTGCATGAATATGTTGCATCATTTTCCCTCGGCTTGTTGAGTACGTTTTGTACTCATGGCTTTACGCCCATGTTGTTCGGTTGTCGAGGAAGAACCAGGAATGAATATCAAGAGGAGGAATACTATGAAGACTCGTGGACTAGGAAGGCGTTCCCAGGCGATTGCTGTGGCATGTCAGATAGCCTAAGTTATTATGTTTCATTTGCAAGTTTCACTTGTTTCTTAAGCCAAGAGGCATTGGTGTATGAACCTTGACCATAAAGTCATTTGCTTTATTCAATAATAATTTGCTTCTTCTTAGTTATTTCGAGGTATGGAATGATATGTCATCTATGTTTCCACTGTGTGCACTAGCGTGATCCTGGACTAGTGCAGTATACACAGAGGGTTTCGGATTTGCTTATCCGGGTCCCGACAAGCAGTAGTGCCGCCTGTATCGTATGGGGGCAGTTAACGGGAGTTAAAGCGTTGTGTGGGAGTTTTTCTTCTCTTCCTCCCTACCTTTTGGCCGACTCTTCCTCTCCCTTCTTTTCTTTCTAGCACTCTCTCTCCCTCTCAAACCCTAAAACCAAATCTCCATCAAGTTTGAGCAATCTCTGCATTTCTTCACTTAAATCTCATGCTCAAGCCTCTCTCCTTCAAGAGGTAATCTTTTTTTCTTCTTCTCAACTCTCCCATGTTAAATCTAGGGTTTGTTGAAAACATTGTGAATATAAGCAATTTTGCTCAAATCTCTTGTTAAAACTTGATGGATTATGATGAATATAAGTCATCACTTGCGATTCAATCACTCAATCCATGCTTAACATAAGATTTTCAAAAATAGGGATTCGGTGCTACCGTCCCCTGCACCGGCTGTGCATGGCTGGCACTACCGACCTCCCTGAGCGGTAGTGTCGCCCTTGTACAGCAAGCACAAGGGTTGTAGCAACTAATGCTTACCCATTTCAATTCGCTTATATACCTCTCAAACTTTATCAAAAAAAATTACCTTGGTCATTCTTTCACTTCCTATTCATTTTTTTGCCCCAGAATATGCCGCGAACAAGGAATCCTTCTAGGGTTGGTTATTCTAGGCATCAAGGGCGTGGTTGTGTTAGGAAAACTTCGCAAGGACGTGGAGTTCCTATGCCTGACACTGACAGTGGTAGTGATGTTGATTCCTTCACCATTGCCATGAGGGCTTCAGCGGCTTCTAGAAAAGACTCAGCTGGCACTTTCAGTTTTAAAAAAGGGAAGGGCCCTGTGGTTGAGTCACAAGAAGAGGAAGTATATGAGAGGCAGGAAGAAGAAGATCAAATAGAGCAGGAAGAAAGTGAGGATAAGGAGTTGCCTCAAGAAGGGATATATAAGAATGATCCCTCTCAAATAAAGAGTGACAAGTATCATTCTCAGGGGAAAAAATCAGTATCTCTTACCCCACAACACCACCGACCCTAGATTTCACTCTCCCTTTCAGCAAAAGGTTTATGAGCAGATTTATTTAGACAAGGAATTTATAAATCAGAGATGGATTAGTTGGAGTCACATTAGGGATCAGCCGAACTTTGTAGGCATCCCTGAGCTTTTTGGAGGCACTGGGTTATATCATTTTCTTGGGGGGAGAACTGATTACATTGAAAAACTCATCAGACAATTCTACACCACTCTGTTCATTCCTGAGACCTTCGATTCTCTCACTTGGATGACAGACTCTTGATTTTACACAGCTACAAAAGAGGACTTTGAGCATGCTTTGGGGATCTTCCATAGTGGGTTCCCACAAATTCGTGATGATCCGATCCTGAGTCTAAGTGCTGTTGTAGACTTTTATGATCAGTCTCGAGCGGTCAAGCTTGGAAAGCTCACAGGGCTTCGCCTCCAGCCTAGCATGGTTAATAAGATCATAAGGTCACAATTCATCCAAAAAGTAGAAAACTTTAATGACATAAGGGGCTATGCCTGGAATTTGATTGCAAAGATTATGTCAAAACAAAAGTTCGATGTGATAAACTTTATTATGAGAGAAATGAAGCAGTCTGCTAGAGAAAGGGGTAGGACGATCTACTTCACTCTCTACATTATGGCCCTGCTCATGAGGATGGTAGGATATAACGGTCCTACTCCCACTCTCCACAAACCTTACAAGCCCCGGGTTGCTCCTCCTCAAGTCCTGCATTATATTGCCCAAAAATAGTATCTGCAATAGTTAGAGAGAGAGAGTGAGCAAACTCAAGCCTAAGAACAAGTAGCACAAGCAAACCTGGCACCTAACGCTTTTCTTGCTGGCCTTGAGAGCCTGCGATCTGACTTGATGGGTCAATTTGCCTTTGTTTCTGAATATCAATTTCCAACCCGTCAAATGGTCAAGCAAGTTAAGGAGCGCATGGATGGCACAGGCGCGACAGTTGATCAGATTCATGATGAGCTTCTTCTTGTCACATTCCATCATTTTGGCCATGGCCAAGGACGTAGTAGTGATCCTCCTCCTTCTCCTGCTTGATTGCTCTTTTGGTACTTGATGACAAAGGGCGAGAAGTGATGAAGTGAAGATTAGGAGTGTTCTTCGAGGGTTAGCTTTAGTGCTTTAGACTTATACACACACACACACTTTATGTAAGCTAATGAACCTCGTTATCTTTTGGTTGTGGTTGAACTATTGTCTTATGTAACTTTGCTTTTGGATGATTGTGGTTATCTTGGACATTTAATAGCTTACTTTGCTTATGAGTTTAAATGCTTATCTGTGTTTGAGATTATTCATATCTCATACTCATAAGCTTATTACCTCATATTCATGATGGATATATTCATTGCATATATTGTTATACTTGGATTCAATATATAATCGAAACTCTGCCAAAATTTCCAAAAACTCACAATTATGCATTAACTTAAATCAACATCCATACACAATTTTAGGGGGGGGGGTTATGAAAAGCTCAAAATGTCTTTTCACTCACTTTCAAATGCATCTTCCTCAAAAAGGATAAAATGTCATTTCAAGCAAATTACATTCTAGGGTACAATTTTTTCATACATTTTATGTACTCAAAATCAATTTCAATTATCTATAATTATACAAGGGTTGTCATCAATTACCAAAAAGGGAGAAATTGAAGCATCTATGCCTCAATTCTTTTGTGTGGTTTTGATAATTAATGACAATCAAGCCTTGTGCACTAACATTTGCTTTGAGAATGTCAAAAGGTAATTGGTCCTTGTCTTGGAATATGTAAAGGTGTATCATGTAGCCATGTTTGAAGTCAAGATCAAGACAAGGTATAAAGATTAATGTTTCATTTTATAGCATTTTGCCGATCTCGGTGTTGTAGAGAGATCGGGTTGCTAGGAATAGTCGTCGTACTATCAAGAGGGATTTGATTAGTAGCTTTAATTTTAAAAGGTGCATATAAATGGCTCAATAAATTTGATAGCTCATTTTGCATTAAACAATTTGTCTTGAAATCCTATCTTCAGTGTTCAAGCTGCACTACAGAAGTTTCAATGTGGCACTACCGATTTAGTCGGCAGTACCGTCCATATAACTGTAGTAGCTTTTTAACAGAAGGCATGTTTTCGTTGCATCTAGAGGCCGGCACTACCGGAGTTTTGGTGCGGTAATGCCGTATTGAGCGGTAGTACCGCACATTAAACATCAGTAGCTTTTTAACAGAGAAGCCAACTTGCCCTAACTTAAATTGCGGCGCCACTACCGGTCATTATTAGTGGTAGTGCCGGTCTTGGGGGGAAATGTAACGGCTAGATCCCAGTGCATTAAATGCACTGGGTTAGCCGTTGAAGCCAAGGTCGGCACTACCGGCCCTTAGAGGGCGGTAGTGCCAGGCTAGCTATTTTTAATGAAAGTTTACTGTAACGACTAGTTTGGCTTGTGGGGAGTTATATATACCCACCTCCCTACCTGCATTAAAGCTGGTTGGTTGACTCCATTTAACATATCCTATGCTCAAGCAAAACTCTCCACTCTAAAGTGTATTCAATTCTTGATTTTTGAGGTTCGGGAGAGAAATTTGAGTGCATTGCATTATTTGAGCCATTTGAGAGTACTCTAGAGTCTCAAGCAAACATTAAGTTTATTAATCATGGAGATTGCTGCTTCCTAGACATCTTGGAGGCGAGTGGTATCGGTGATCTTCTCAAGGAAGCTTGTGAGGATGCCCGATCGGTTGTGAAGGCTAGGAACTTGCCTACCCAAAGTGGGGAAGAGCTACCACAAGTGGTCGAGGAAGGCTCAAACGGGTGGAGCCGGCTTGAAGAAGTTCAAGTCACCTCAACGTGGAGTAGTAGAGACCAGCAAGTCTCCGAGACCACGGGATAAAAATCTTTTCTATTGCTCTCTTGTGGTTTGCATTTACAATTCTCATGCTCAAATTATTCTTCTTGTTTGTCAAGTATGTTATGTGTGCTTAGATTATCTTCTTGCTCATTCTTGAATTGCTAGAGAAATTGAAAATCACTAGCGACTTAGTTGTAAAATTGTAGAAAATTACAATTCGAGCATAGTGATTTAAATTAATTGCAATTATAGTTGAAAATTTTAGAAACCTCCTATTCATCCCCCTCTAGTTGGTTATCCTTGATCCTATAGATAGTCGTAATTCGATGCAGTGTAGATTGATACAAGGAGAGAATCCCATTCAGCCTTGAAGAGCTTTGTGCTTCCAACTCTGACGTGCTTTATGGTGCAGCTGTCTTCGAGTTTGATTGGTGCTTGATGCTACAGCGGTCTTCAAGTTCACTGAGCAAATCCTCCAAGTAGTAAACCTCCTGCTGCATCTTCCTCACTTGAATTCATATCTCCAAGGAATGTTCCTCCATTGCCATTAACAACATGGAACAATATAGCTTGAGTAGGGCCCACTTCATATGCCTAAGACCCTTGTCAAGCCTCAGTGGTAGCCCCCACTAGGTGTACCAGAGTTAATCCGCTGTAGGAGCCCATCGACGGCGGTCGCGGTTCCCATGGTGCGGTGGTTTTGGGGAAAGCGGTAGAGGGAAGGGGATGTTCGGCTTTGGAGAGACTCTTGCTGACAATGAAGTGCTATGCCCATAACCCCTTAGGATTAGTTTTAAAATTCACCCACCAAACCCAAGAGTTTGTATATATCTCAACAACTAGGACCAAGAGTCCAATTATATCTCAACAATTATTTCCTCGATCTAATAAGGAAAAAAGTGATTGCATAGCTGGGGAGTAGAGACACCACACTCGATACACTCTTTGTATGATTTAACGACAAAACCAAAGATGACTATTTTGTCAATAAAGTTTAGGCCTATTTGGGGAAGCTGTAGCTTTTTCTGAAAAGCTACCTTTTGGCTTTCTAAGGTAAAAAGCGGCTATAGCTTTTTATAAGAGACCATTTAATAAATAATTAATTTTTGCTTAAAATTTGAGCTGTTTAGGGGGCTTACTAACTTTTTAGAAGCTGAAGTTGGCTTTAAGCCCCCAAACAGGCCCTTTATCTCTATGAACCTCACAATATTTTAATTATGTTATAAAAAAATGGTATTTTGTACTGCCTATATACCCTAAAATGATGGATTTAGGTTATCGTTTCATGAAAAGATAGCTACACTCTCTCTGCTCATTCCCTCCTCCCTACCTCAGCAAAAATTCTAAGTGGTAAAATTTACACAACTAACATCACACCAGAATTGTTTCTATGAGAAGAGGGTGATATGGAATGACATTGTGTGGTTGCATGCTGAGGTGGCTTGTTGTAACAAGTGTTACTCGGAGCAGGAGTCTTGTTGATTAGTCAACTGGGGTCGATCAACAATAGTAAAGTAGTAACAGATGGTGACCGGAGAACCGAGAATTGGTCAGTTGGTGTGTGCACCAGGTGAAGCGTATGAGCTTTCAAGTGTGTGGATTGAAATCTCATCGATCTCTCACAAGATCTTGGTGAGATCTCGCTTACCGGACGTGGACAAGTTTTGAAATGCCGGCCGGAGTGAATAACTTCAAAGAATTTGAGTTGCTATATCTCAGCAAGATCTCACCATATACCACCGAAATCTCGGCCTTATAATCCGGAATTTGATATTTGATGACCGAATTAGACTAGAAATTGATCAATAACTCTTAATGATGTCATATTGAATGAAAATTTGTAGAAAAACCAAATTTTTGAGACATTTTTTAAAAAACTGTAGAAACATTGTTGGATTTTTAAAAAATTATACATACTTTATAATAATGTAAAAAAGTTGTGGTACCATCTTAAAAAGTGTATAATAATATAGAAAAAATTCAAAATATTTTAAATTCATTTGTTATCTTTAAAAATAAAAATAGATTGAATATAATTGAGATACTAATATTGTCGAATTTTATAAATTTTCTCGAGTGTGATCATGATCTAAAATTTTTAGGAGATATTATAAATTTCCCTAGAACCCTTTTCAAAAGTTTTAAAAAATTTAAACATATTTTGTTTGCTCAATCAAAAATTATAAATTGTAGAAGCATGCACTCTAAAGTCCAAGAACTTTGTAACACTGTCACAATTTTTAAAAAAATCATTAGGTTTAATCTTGATGTAAAAAATTGATGGGAATATTATGTATGGTTCATGACTAACAACAAAAATTTTCAACATTTTTGTGTGCTAGAACAATGCCAAAAAGTTGCACAAAAATTGTCGTTCTTGTGACTCAAACCCAAGCTGTATGGTTTGCATGATATGGATTTTACCAACTAGGATAGAACCAATGATGAATGACGGTCTTGAGTAATTATTCCATTTATCTATACAATACTCACTTGTTTTCATGCTACCTCAATCATGCACTACACACGCAGCTCACTTTACTCTCTGTCTCTCACAACTCACCAGCTCCTCCCGAAAAAACGATTGCCCTCACTATCCTCCTCCCAATCCAGCCAAAATCTGGCCATCTCCGGTGAGGAAGGAGTAAATCTCGGGCAACCGAGCCGAGATCTCGGTCAAAAATAGCGAGATATTGGCCAGCCGGTGGCAAATCTTGGTAAACAATTTTTTTATGCTGTGAAATCTGGGATATTTTCCATACAAATGTTAGCACCTTACTTTGCATCAACCCAGAATATTTTAGTTATTTGTTCTTCATTGTCTAATTGGATGGCATATTGATTAGATGGATTATCACTGACATGCTATTGAAAATGCTTCACAATATTGTAGCTACCTTAATAATGCTCCTGCTTCACAATATTGTAAGCTACTTTAATGCTTCACAAGTAATTTTTGCAATGTTGAAGTGTGTATCCAAGATTAGTTGTTAAACAATCTACTTGTCCAAAGAAGACACGCGATTCTTTTTGCACAATTACTAGATGATGATGATGGATGCATATATATATATATATATATATATATATATATATATATATATATATAGACACACACTCATATATATACATATATACACTATATATATATATATATATATATGTTTTGTAAATGGCATGAATGATCAATGCATAATTCTATGTTTTGTAAATGAGAATACCTTACTTTTGAATTAAACCAGTGCACTACCATGTCATGCAGTACTAAATCTTTTTTGTTCCGTTGCAAGTTCTCGCGATGGCAGTCAAAATACTGCCGAAATTTCTATCTTCACGAATTGATAATCATATAAATATTTTATGGCAAGGTTAATTATGCATCATGAACATCCAATCAAAATTTCAAAATTTTCTAACATACTTTCAACCATTTTCCATCCGAACATAACTGTTGTCCGAATTTTTAAAAATCCCTCGAGCTTCGCCATCACCTAAAAATTTTATGAAAGATTAGTGATGTGTTAGAATAATGCATAAAAAATATCAAATATACATAACGTGGTTTGTCCCATTTTTCATTTGGTTCAAAATTGCTGGTCAGTGTTATATCAAGACAGTAGCAATGTTTGAATTTTCAAAAATTCCACAGGCTTTATAATTATCTAAAATTTTTATGGCAACATCATCAATGTGTCAAAAATCTCAATAAAAAATTTCAAATTTTTTGACTTTGTTTCGACCGGATTTCATGCTGTACAATTTTGCTAATATCTCGACAAAACCGGCTGAGATCTTGGTTCTACTGATGGAAAAAAATGAATTTGAAAATCCATTTTTTGCATTTCATCTGGAATTTGTCTAAAATTTCTAAATCTCACCAAGATTTAATTCTCTGGCCACCTCCAATATTTCGAGCAAAAATGAGATTTCAATCCTTGTTCGAGTGTGTTCGAACATGCATGCTCAAATTTCTATTTGAGCTGGTGTCTTGGGTGAAAAATAAAATAAAAAGTAGGTACAAACACACGTTTGCGATCAGTAGGACTACGTGTTCCCTCACTTCGAAGGCTTTGGGACCTCTACAATATTTTCTTGACGTGTGTAGTGGACATGCATGCGAGCGTGCGTGTGTGTTCTTGTAAACCTCAAAAAATAGATGGTGACAGAGGGCACCACGTGTGCGAGCAACAGTTAGGTTATGCTCTGCTCACATCTAGGTAATGGGTTGTGTCTTTTTGGACTGGCTTTAGACACAGGCACCGAGCAAGGCCCAAGGTACGGCACGACAAGGTTGTCTTTGGGCCAGACTAGTACGTCATGAATGATGGGTCATGCCAAGCTTAGAAACTCAAAAAGATGGGCGACACGGCATAGCATGATCAACTAGGCTATACCTAGGCCAGCCTAGCACGAAAGTGGCCATTTCATAAAAAAATACTATCTATAGTGATGAGGACATTACTTTCTTAGATACACATAACACTCCTCCACAAGATGCTAGTCAAGGACCTTTGACAAGAGTATGTGCACGATAGTTGAATTATTAGGTGAGCTCGTTTCTCAAAATTCATAATTTTCTTATTGAGGATGGATTGCTACCTAAGTCATATGATATTATTCTACTCAGAAACCATGGTGAGGGGAGCAACACTACTACCACAAAAAGTCCAGGTCGATCCTACTTTAATTTCAGTCCAATTTGGAATCAGCCTAACAGCACTGAATTAAAATGTCATAACTTTCACATACAAAGTCTGTTGAAGGTGTGTGAGTACTTAATTGAAAGCTTACGATGAGATATTTTCAACGGATCTGGCCCCACTATCAAATTCATTTTCTACACATTACAATCGTTAAAGAGAAGTGCTATGCCACTTTTACCATTGGGCTTTGGCCCATGTAATAGGAAGGCCCAAGAGGGACGCCCAGGAGGTGTCCATGTCCGTGTACACATCTTGTCCATACCTCTGTTAGATCCTTATTTAAGTTAGCCGAGTTCCCTTATGAGACTCGAGTTTTGTTTAGTTGTAGTTTTCCTTAGTGAAACTATTTAGTATTCTCTTGTTCGGTTAGACCAAGAGAAATAATGTGCTTTTAAACCCCATATTATTAATACTTCAATTATATTTGTAATTTCAAATTGCTTTTGCTTTGTTTTTGCTTGTTCTTCAGTTGCTTGTAGGAATTGATCTTCATGATAAGATCAATCGAGTTTTGGCACGGTTGATAACAATTTGCAGTTTGGTTTAGCGATTACTTGGTGTCGGTCATGTTTCAGTTGGTAGCCTAGATCGTGAAGGTCGTATCCACAAATCGAGAGTGATCCTCCTCACCAAAAGATCGGGTCTCCATAAGCTTCATTAGGTGGTATTAGAGATTTCGTTGATCGGTGAGAATTTACAGTTTTTCTAGTAGTAGATTCGTTTCTACTCACCTAGAGTCTAGAAAATTGTTACAAAAAATTACCTTACCCAAACCCTTTGAGCCTTTATTGTTTTTCCTTTCAGTTTACATCTTCGAATTGCATGTTGCATCATTGTGTCTTATTACTGGTCTTATTGTCTAGATTGGTCTGGTTTTGCTTGCTGTTCTCTATCTAGGTTTGTGCCGCTACCAATTCTGGCCACTGAGAGTCCTTCTGTTGCGTCCAGAAAAAGAAAGAAATTGATTCAGTTGCGTTCTATTTGGAAAGAGATCAATTTGGACTATCATTTTCCTACTGTCTGGGTTAAAAAATCAGAAGTTAAAACAAAGAAATTACTTACAATGACTTCCTTTTCAAATTCACTACAATACTTCGTCGAGCTAGTCATACATTCCCCAAAGAATTCAATAGAATTTGGATCGCCGTTGCTTTACTTCCCCTTCTACAAGATCAAGGCATCAGGAATTACAAATTGAAATTACGGCAAATACTTCATATAAAATGAATGGACATATATGCTTACAAGAGAATAGCTATCGGCAACATAACTTCGAGACCTTCTTTGGTGAAGCTTGACTTGACCCTAATTTTCTTTGTTCTTCTCACAGGTTCGCTGAAATGAAGATACAATAAAGCAGTCAGATTTCAGATGTCTCATCCGCAAGTCATACTACACATATGAGTACATGCTCCTTTTGATCTTGTGCCTTAAGTCGATCCACTTTTCAACTAATTTTCCTCAATCATATTTCTTTATATTTGGCGGCGGGCCACTTCTAATAATTACTAAGGGATAAAGGAGACTAAGAGAACAAAATTAATTTCAAAATAGACCACCTTCAAAATTATGATTCCCCAAAATGTACCTTAAAGTTTAACTTAAAAACAAATTAGAGCAATGTGACTTTAGCAACTTAATTTTACCAATATTTGTGGCATATACTTACTAGTATGGTATAATTGCGTTCTGGTGAAATAAAATTACATGTAGAAGCAAAATTAATAAGCAAGGATTGCATAGAAATGCAACAATGTAATGCATCATGGTAAAGAAAGATTAGTTAACCTAAGAAAACATACTTTTGTAGTTTCTACCACCCTAGCAGTACCAGAATCTCTTACTTACAATTTCTATTCTAGAGAAAATGTATACTCTTGTACTTGAGAAGAATCTTAAAAAACTGCACAGAACATCTAGAAATCTTTTCAAGGTTATCTACAACTAAAAAAATGAAAAGAGGTGTATTACCCTTGATTTGGAGGGAGGGGGGAGTGGGGGAAAGGAAGGTCTCCAAGATCCCTCTCACATTAGAATTGAGGAGAATGGAGGATTCACAGCCTAGATTTGGAGGTTAGATCTGTTCTTGTATAGGTATGGTGCTGAAGGAGATTTGGGGGAGAGAAGGGGCTATGGTGGTGGAGGTTGTAAGGTTGAGGAGGCTGACTAGAGAGAGGTGAATAGGCGGTTGTCAGTGTGTTTGTGCCGGACAGTATTTGTTCGAGTGTATAACCGAGTTTTGGTAGGGAGGTCTTCGCAGCTGTGTCACTCTCGGCTCTCTTCTCTACTCTCTTCAAGTGGTGAGCAGGACAGGAAACTCAAGAACACAAGGGAGCACACAAGGAACACACAGGATTTACCTAGGTTCGGGCCCCCAATGCGGGTAACAGCCCTATGTCCTGCTCAAGCTCATGTTGTTCTAGTATTCTGCTTACTCTTCGCTGTAAGCTGATCGACTGAGCGAGCTCAGTGATCCAATCCTTAGAGTTTCGACCGACCTCCCAGCCTCATGCACACTAGCGCCCATATATGCTCCCGGGACTAGCTAGGGCAGGCAGAGGGAGTAGTTTTACATTAATTAGATTAAATGTATCTAGACTGTCGCTACTGTCCCTCAGAGCCTCTTTGTCTACGCCGTATCTTGACGCCGCCTGTCTTCGGACGGCCCGAGAGGAGGGGTTCGGATGCTACAAGACAAACGCCTTGTACACGCGTCACCCCGTTTGGCCTGGGGTGATGTAGATGGAACGAGAGTTGGTGAAGCTGGGGGACATATCATCATGACGTCAGGGAGCCACGCCCATTTAATGGCCTTCAGGCGCACTACAACGGCTCCCCGCGAATTGAATAGCCCCCATGCGCATTTAGTGGCTCCCATGCACATCTAATGGCTATGATACGTTGTGATCCTGGCGATTGCTTCGAGCAAAAGCCTCCCAGCCCTGACTGCGTGGTCGGCTGGTAATGGGTTGGCTGTTCGTCGGGCAGTCACGTGGCCTGGTCGCCCGATTGCTCGTCGGGTGGCCACGTGTCCTGATCTTTAGCGATCGTGATCTGGTCGCCTAGGCACAGGACACAGTCACCAATGACATGCCGAGTGACCGCGTGTCTGGTCACTGAAATTTGGGACTGGTCGGCCACCAAGCCTTTCTTCAGTATGTTGAGTCCTTTGCACAGGACCTCCTTCTCTTTGTATCTTGTGTGCGCGGTACCACCTGGCGGCGGTGGATGTCGGGACCCGAATTCGCAATCCGAAAACCCTCTATGTTTTTGGCACTATTCCCAGGATCAGTAGCTAGTGCCCACAGTTAACAAAGATGAATATCACAATCATACACAACGGATTAATAAATAAAGAATTCATATTTTAATATAACATGTTGAATAACCTTAAGGTCAACTCACAATTGTGAAGCCTAGATGGCTTCAACTCAGAGTAAAACGAACAACAGCAGAACGAAGAACGTCGGTGAATCCCATCAAAATACCACAGGCATTTGACAAGGTTCAACTCCTAGATATTAGCCTTCTTGCAGAACTTCTCCTTCTTCGAAGACAAAGACTTCTCCTCAACTGGTGATGTTTTGTTATAGCAAGGGTGAGTACACAACCGTACTCAACAAGTCATGCCTGAGAATGCGTTCTATTACTACATGCATGGCTTATTCCAAAGGAATGGTGAATGGTTCTTTTGCAATGAAGCAGTATTCACAAATAATCATAATAGATAGAAAAGCAGTAAAACAAATAATACCCATAATAAATTTCGTAATCATTCTCAAGTAAAGCATTTCTCATCCTTAACCAATTTTCATATCACATTGTCCACATTCTCAACCTCATTTTTATCAAAATCTAACCCTTGACTGTAATCCCCGAGCAATGTCTAATACCGTGAACACGGCTATTCGAATAGTTTTTACACTCTGCAGAGGTTGTACACTTTACCCACAATATACAATCAACTCACCACGTCAGCCGTGAATCGCCATACAAGAGTATGCGAATGAGCGATCATAACAAAACCTTTCAGAAACTTCTAGCTCAACCTAGGAACCTCTCCGGGTTGCCTTCACTATCACTTCCCTCACACTGAGCTGAAATATAGGACCGACGAACACCGTTGGATAGGGTACCAAGCCGCAGCACAGGCACACTCCCCCATACAGTTACCCAGTGTAACTACCACCCCGAGGTATCAAAGGTGAGATATCAGAATCCTACTAAACTAGGTCTTCCCATTCAGACATGTGGTTGTACGAGTGACTCAGGTTAAAGGCTTGCAAGGTGAAGTCCTTAACTGACCAAGACAAGACATCCTTCTCTCAAAATTAGCACACAGCCCTCACAACACTCAACCCTCCCAAATGCCACAATGGCCCACCGCATAAAGCCATTTGCCACTTGTCCCGATCTAAATCCTTTACCACCCGGTTGATTATTGCGCAACACAATGCCAACAACAACTCAACATCCATGTAGAACCACTTGGTTCCACATATCAACATCATCGTGTGGCAACACGTCACACCATTTCACAAACACATTTCATAATCCATTAATCAGTATTATCCTTTTATTTTCAAAAGACATATGTTGCGTGGCATGGCTAAGCAATTATACACGATCTAACCAACCCACGTTGGCAAGTAATAACAACCAACTATTAATCAACCATCTTAGGGTGACAAATGAATTATGGCATACAAATAATCATGGCAAGGTGATATTAGCAATTGGGTTGAATATCTAATCCCAAATTAATTTAAATCATTTTAATCTTGAACTAGCATGCAATAATTTGAATCAAAGTAAATTTGTTAAACTGGGAACAATATGATCAAAGCACAACTTGCCTGGCACTTGCTATAAACTGCTCTTTACTCTTTATAATTGATGTTCGGCTTCATCAACCTTTGGCTCCTTGAATCGAATGCTTCGACTTTCTCGTCCTTCAGCTACTTCGGGTAACTTCTGGACAACACGTCTAACGACAAAGAAGCACAAATACAACAAAACTCAAAAGGCAAATCAAATAAAATCCAAATTAATATTAGATTGGTACTGAACGGAAGGGATTGAACTTAAGAACTTAGATTCGATCAAAGATCAGATGAAAGAGAACAGGCTTTTAGAAGATTTATCGAGAAGGTTACGACTGATAATTAGGAAAGAACGGAGTATATTTCAGGGAATATCCTTCAAGATTAATTAACTCAATTGGACAGATATTGCCATATGGGCAATGGTGTATCAACCAAGTCCATGAATGATTTCCCAATCAATGGTAGATTAGATTTCAAAGATAAGACAAGAACAAGTGGGGTCAACATCTACTGTGATTCAATAAGGGGTTCGGTCATACATCGATGAAAAGGCTCGATGGTGACAAGACGGCGATGATGAGAAGACGGGCTAAACTCAATGTGATAGAGCTAGATCACATCAAGGCGATAGAAAAGATGATGATATCGCACTAGGGCCTTTACTTGCATGCACACATGTGATGAGAGCAAAGCGTTAACGACGCGACGTTAATGATGAAACGTTAACAGCGGAACGTTAACGATGAAACGTTAACGGCGAAACATTAACGGCGAAACGTTAACGGCGGGACGTTAACGATGGAACGTTAACGGCAAAACGTTAACGATGAAGGTGAAGCATTAACAGAACACATGAGATTACAAGGTGGCGACCATCGGTACAATGGTAGGACAGCGAGGTCATGACATGGCTCATGTTTGATTTGCGACCTGTGGGGTACACATATCGTGACGCAACGACAAAAGACGACAGGTAGATACTAGAATATGGCTTTGATGACAACTGGGAATCAAATGAACTTCACCGATGGGCAAAATAGGAAATATTGATCTACTGGACACAATGGCATGGCCACGACAAACCAAAATGGTTGGCGGCACAAGACGACGCGCGGCGGTGGCAAAAAGGCGACGGTAACGAACATTAAAAATTTCGGTAGATGCAACAGCAAAGGGTAAGTGTCCATCGTGTAGAACGCGACGAGACGAACTCAACAGTATAGGCGGATTTGGCGGCGACCCACTGAATTGATCACAAACTGCCCATGAACGGCTCTTGGAGCTAATAGATCAAACGATCATAACTATTAAGGTATTGCATGAAACCTAACCAAATTTTACAGAGAGCTATCTGGGATCATTTGGCACAATATGACGTGAATGGATCTGAGTTTTACCTTCTGGATCAACGGGAAATGCGCGATGAAGTTTTTTGCCGTTGGAACGTAGTCTGATTGGGGAAGAATGATTTTTGTGCACAAATCCTGCAGGCAAAACCTTGATTTAGGATGAGCACCATGTATAGGACATCAAGATGAGTCTACAAAAAAAATTTCACGGTCAAAATCACAAAAACAAAGGAGAACAAGCAGAAACAAGATTTGAGATTGGAACGGCCATAACTTCTGATTCCACAAATGAAACTGCATCAAATTTAGAGGAGAGACAGATGGTACCATGGGGCACAAGGTGACATAGTTGGATCTAAAAAAAACTCACCCAGCCGGCGAGGAACGCGATGCCAAAACTGGCCGACGTGGGGGGTGGCACGGACTGCACGGTGCGCCGGCGGTGCTCTGTTTGGAATTTTCCAAAACTGTTTCACAGGGGTGTTGCAACCATCATGGGGGTGCTCCACAAAATATTTAAGGATGAACGGAGTTTGGGAGCGCCCGGTAGAGCTCTCCGAAGTTCTCACTGGAGTTGGGGAAGAAGGCTTGCCAAGGGAGATCCGTTGTGATTCTATTGCTTATCTTTGAGTATGATGTGGGGAATGAGGAGAGACATCTAGGGTTCAATTCTCAGCTACAACGGAGAATTGGGTCAACAAAAAAAGCTCACCGGATTTGGGAAAGAAATAGGTGGCCGGAGGTGCTCCGGTAGACATTTGCAAAATCTAATTTTACTGGATGTAGAGGACAGCAAGAGAAAGCTCTGTTAAAAATTTCAGATCAAAAGAAGATTAAGAGTAACCAGGAGAGCTCATCGAAGTTTTTACTGGAGTTGAAAAGAATTACTTATACAGGAAGATCCAGAACTTGGATGGGGAAACTTCCAATTGGGTTGTAAAGAGAACGCACGTAAAAATCTGTGGTTCAATTTATAGGGAGATCGGACCTGCGAATCGTCAGAATACACTCACCGGAGTTATAACTGAAAACTGCTCCTATAAACCGCCGGAGTTACAGTAGCTGTTACTGTTTATTTAATCCGAATTATTAAATATCACCAATAAAATCGAAATAAATATCAAACAGCCGTTCAAAAATCCAGGAAAAATCTGGAATGTGACCCACAGTCTTAGTAACACAAATAAAATATTATTACATAAAATAATAATTTTATTCTTGTACAGTAAATACTTTTATATTGTTTTTAATATCTTTTAATTTGGAAAATACTAAAACAACCCCAAAAATTCTAAGAAAATTCAGGGAGTTTAATTAGGATATTTTGAGATCAACTAAAATATTTTGGAACCACCAAATATTTTATTTTTATATCAACATATATTTTTATTTTGTTAAAGCTTTCGGAAAGGCTTTAGAAAATATATAATTTGACAAATGTAGGAAATTTCGCAGAAATTCCATTAGGTTTATTTATATTAAATAAGATAGTTTTAGCAAAACCAAATCTTTTATTTTGTCTCCAAACTATATTTTTAATGGATGGGACTTTTGGAAAGGTTTTGAAATCAGGATTTTAACAAATAATGGGAAAATTATCCGAAGTTCCATGTGATCTATTTTTTAAAAATTAATTCCAACTTAAATAGGGTTTTTATTTTTTTTAAGGAAATATTTTTAAATTTTTTTAAAAATAGGCAAAAGTCTTTTTCTTTTGAACTCTAGAGAAATCCAGAAAATAAAGAGGAGACAAATAAACTTGAGACAACCGATAAAAATAATAATTTAAATTTTGTTATCCTATTTTTGAAATGAAATTTTGGGATGTTACAAACCTCCCCCCCCATTAACAGAATCTCGTCCCCGAGATTCGGGCTGACTAAAGAATAGGTTTGGGGAAAACTCGACCTTCGAGGCTCTCTGCACTTGTAGTCAACTGCACGCTTGACAGGATTGCTTCGAGGTCAAACGCTGGATAACATCCTTCTACTGGGTCAAATTCTGATAGGTTGCTCCTTGCAGGCAAGATCCTTTTGCAAACTTAATTGGCTTCAACTGGGTCTACTTTCTGGCATATGGAACACTTCTTCCACTGAGGCCCTTAAAAGACAATCTGCACTCTTCCTAACAACGCTGACAACTTCCATTGTTAAGCAACCTTTTATTATCCACTGACACTTGATTCTTTGCTTCTTTTGGAAACTGGACAAGCTACTCCTGACGGCGAAAACAACTTGCTATTCTACGGTCTTGATCAAAGATTGAACATCATTTCTGTTGAGTTGGTTCTTGAGAACAGCTCTTAATCTGAGGAACTCAAGCTGATTGGTAATTGCTTCACGGCAATTCAAAATCTTGAACGATTCCTTGATCCTTGCAAATTCACTACCAATGACCTTCGGAGTAAGGAACATTGATCGAAATGAATCTGGTAACTTTTAACATCACGACTAAGTCATGGGATTCTGAAGGTTCTGAATTAGTTTTATCTTATTGGACTTGTCAAGAGCATGGATAAAAATACCAGCTCTGATGATCTGTTGGTCTGATACTATCTTTGTCGGTTTGGTTCTCGAGTAGCGACTGGAAATTCTATATCAGCTAGATATTCTTTCCATAGAGAATTAATGCTTCAATTACCACTGAAGTAAAGGTAATGGTCTTCAATATGCTAAATCAACAAATTTTTGTCTCTACATCACATTACTGAGAACTCAGGCTCTATGGCCAACATACACATGAACATTATCTGATAAAGTGAATGCTCAAAGATATATCAAATCCTTTATTGCCATTAATACTTTTGATTTAGAATTCTGGGTACATTTATTCCACAAATAGGAATTGCTAAGAGAATTCCTTAACATTACTCTTATAGACTAGAGTATGGCATCACGACTTCTGAAACTTATTGGTAGCTTCATCAGTCAACCGTCTTTTCTTCAACTGCTTCTTGGAACAATCGGCTTTCTGTCGCTTGAGCATACTTGGCAATGAGCTCAACCGAGGTAGCCAGGGACAATTTCAATTCCACAAGATACTTCATATTTGAACGGGCATTGCTTGGCAAAGTGACCTCTTTTACGGCAGGCATAGCATAATCGATTCTTTGATGCTGCACCATGCGATCTTGGTGTTATGCTTTGAACCGAACTGACTTCTGGGATGACTGAAGGTAAAGTTTGTGCTTGATTCTTCTGGGGACATCGTCTGACATAGTGACCTTGTTTACCACAAAGGAAACAACTTCCTAGTGACTTTGACTTCCTCCTTTTATGAGGTAAATTGCTAGATTCTTGGTATTTCTCCTTTAACTGCTCCTGTGACAAGGCATGCGTGGATGACAACATGCCTTTCTTTGCTAACTCTTGAACCACAGTGGCTCGGAAATTTTCTCGTTGACGTTGCATTGCAGAGGTCAATACTGAATACATAGCACACTAGCTTGGGCAATGATCTTGGCCTTCACAAAGAAAACTTGAAATTTTATTATTCGAACATTCTCCAAGAGGATGGTTCCCTTCACAACTGGAACAATTGATATGATGCTCGTCTGAGGTATGTCCTATTACTCCACAACGGGTACATGCACGATCCTCTAATTTGCCTAGTTGGAAACACTTTAAAGAACAACGTCCAGATTGGTTGTGGTATGCAGGAGTAGCATATTCCTCTGACTTGGTTGCACCTTTCAACGGAGCATAAAACTCACGAAACGCAGTAGTGAATTCCTTCCAAGTGATAGTCTGATCCTTACCGTGGATAACACGGTAGTTTTTCCACCAAGCTAATGCTGCACCTTCTAACTGACTGGTGGCATATATAACCTTATCTTTATCATTACACTGTATGGAAGATAGCTTCTTCTCCATGACTTGAATCCAGATTTCTGTACCTTGTAGAGAGGTGAATTCTTCAAAAACGGGTGGCTTGCAAACTTGCACTGAGAACGCACTGTTGAATTTTCAACCGGTGGAACAATGTTATTGATTTCATTATTGTTCATCTTTTGCATCACCATATGCATAAACAGAGTTTGGGTAACAAGGAACTGGTTCAGATACTGGTACGACACTACTAGTACTGGGGATTGCGGTTGATCATCAACTATCCTATCACTGACACTGGCGGTAGCAACTGAGCTGACTTAGACTACTTCGGAATCACTGCCAAGGCTGTCACTGGAAAACTTCTCTATCTGTTGACTGACCAAGGTTAATAGACAAGAAGGAAAAGCATAGATAAGTAACCAAGAACTATTACGGGGATTAGGTTTAACCCAAAACCTCAAATTATACAATCATTATTTACAACTTGGTATGGTTGCTCGCAAAAGCCTAAGGGCCATGCAACACATACTGCAAACTCAACAAACAGAAAACCAAATTAACCTAAGCACACAAGTCTAACGTCTAGAAAGGGTAACACTCCTATCTTAGACAGACGCGACTCTCACACATGAATCTCAACAGCTACTCAAGCACTGATTCTTCGAATTTCTTGAACACTTCACCGGCACTGGTTCTTCTACCTTCTGGAATACTTCATCGGCACTCTTTCCTTGAGCTCGACGATTCCTGTCTTCATGATCTTAAGGTTCAGCAACGGCACTCAGTGCTTTCTCCTTAGGTGTGAAACATCGTTATCTATTTCAGGCTACTAAGGTAAGATTTTCAACTTAAACCAGCGGAGAAAGATAGAAATTTCAGCAAAAGGGGAAAAGAATGGAAGAAAAAGATAAGTCAAGAACTTGTTATTCTTCAAGTTAAATTTTCTCTTTAGAAAATAATTTTGAAGCTCCTAAAGAATGGCCAAACTATCTAGGGTCAAGACCTACAGTCAGTATGCTCTGATACCACCTCTGTCGGGACCCGAATTCGCAATCCGGAAACCCGTTGTGTTTTCAGCACTAGTCCCAGGATCAGTAGCTAGTGCCCACAGTTAACAAAGATGAACATCACAATCATACACAATGGATTAATAAATAAAGAATTCATCTTTTAATATAACATGTTGAACAACCTTAAGGTCAACTTACAATTGTGAAGCCTAGATGGCTTCAACTCAGAGTAAAACGAACAACAGCAGAACGAAGAACGTCGGTGAATCCCATCAAAATACCACAGGCATTTGACAAGGTTCAACTCCTAGATATTCGCCTTCTTGCAGAACTTCTCCTTCTTCGAAGACAAAGACTTCTCCTTAATTGCTGATGTTTTGTTATAGCAAGGGTGAGTACACAACCGTACTCAACAAGTCATGCACAGAATGCAGTTCTATTACTACATGCATGGCTTATTCCAAAGGAATGGCTAAATGGTTCTTTTGCAATGAAGCAGTATTCACAAATAATCATAATAGATAGAAAAGCAGTAAAACAAATAATATCCATAATAAATTTCGTAATCATTCTCAAGTAAAGCATTTCTCATCCATAACCAATTTCCATATCACATTGTCCACATTCCCAACCTCATTTTTATCAAAATCTAACCCTTGACTGTAATCCGCGAGCAATGTCCAATACTGTGAACACGGCTATTCAAATAGTTTTTACACTCTGCAGAGGTTGTACACTTTACCCACAAGATACAATCAACTCACCACGTCAGCCGTGAATCGCCATACAAGAGTATGCGAATGAGCGATCATAACAAAACCTTTCAGAAACTTCTAGCTCAACCTAGGAACCTCTCCGGGTTGCCTTCACTATCACTTCCCTCACACTGAGCTGAAATATAGTGATGGGGACGGGGTTGCCCGAACTTCCGTCAGGTGGAGGATAAGTCGATTAGGCGGCGCGAGACACACACGATCCGGCTTCTTGATCGGCACGATCAAAACCCTCGCAATCGCAGCACCACGCGTCCTCGGTTATCAACCGTACCTTTGCCGGTTGACCTCGCCACGAGGCTAATCCTGCCAATGAATCGAGAACACAAGCAAGAATAAGAAAGATGCAACTGAATTTGCAATTGAGGATGAAGCTCACGAGTTGGGGTCTCACAAACCGATGAACGGCGACACTGTTCAAAGACAGAATTAATCTAAGCAAAACCCCAAATCAAACCCTAGCGGCGGCTACTGGATATAAAGGCTAGGGGACGTCCTAGAAACCCTAGACGCGTCCGTGATGGACTCCAACACGATACATGGGCCAAGGGCCCAAATTGGTGACGCAGCACCCTGGGATAGATTCTGTCCGCCAACTTGCAACGTGAATTCCCGTCGACTCCGAAGTCTAAATGACCTGAAACCGGTGCCATTGGAAAGGTTATCTCCTTAGCTTTCGAGGCATATGTGGATCATCAAAATCGGAGCCCTTTTGTGGCCTGGGCGACAATTTTAGTGAACGCTGCTCCTGGTGGCCGAGGTAGTCGACTCCGAGACGAATTAGACCTCCAACTTGAATTGGACTCCCTCCTTGCCTCCCTCCTGGCCCTTGCTGGTTCCCAAGGCCTTCATGATCCTCCCCAAAGTTCCTAAGTACAATATAATCAATAATATCATTAGGTAGCATACCATTCTCACAAGTATCAGCACGGGCACTTAGGAACGAGCTCACCTGTTGATTCAATTGCCGTGCTCGTGCTCTTGTGATGGGTCCTTGCATCACAACTGGAGGAGTCTCGGGCGTATGCATTGGAGTGATGTCCTCATCATCCTCCCCCTCTTGAAGTGGAGTCGTCCTCGACTCAAGCTCATCTTCTTCTCCCATGAACGGTTTCAAATCTGCAATGTTAAATGTGGGACTAACCCCAAATTCGGCTGCAACTCAAGTTTATATGCATTATCATTTATTTTCTCAAGTATCTTGAAAGGACCATCAGCTCTAGGCATTAATTTAGACTTTCTCAATTCTGGAAAACGATCCTTTCGCAAATGTAACCATACTAAATCACCCGGTTCAAGTTTTACTTCCTTTCTACCTTTACTTCCCATGATCCTATACCTTTCATTCATCATTTCAATATTTTCTCTAGTCTTTTCATGCAATTTCAGAATAAATTCAGCACGTTCCTTAGCATCATGATTAACTCGTTCACTAGTAGGTAAAGGTAATAGATCAATAGGAGCACGGGATTGAAGCCATACACTACGAAAAGGACTTACCTTGGTGGTGGAGTGTACCGCCCTATTATAAGCGAACTCAACATGCGGCAAACACTCTTCCCACATCTTCAAATTCTTCTTGAGCAGTCCTCAACATAGTAGATAATGTACGATTTACTACCTCGGTTTGGCCATCGGTTTGGGGATGACATGTTGTTGAAAACAGCAGCTTGGTCCCCAATTTATTCCATAGAGTTCTCCAAAAGTGGCTCAAAAACTTGGCATCACGATCTGAAACAATAGTAGAAGGCATACCATGCAAGTTTAACGATTTCTTGAAAGAAAAGGTTAGCAACATTAACAAAGATCGTCGCTCTTATGACAAGGAATAAAGTGAGCCATCTTAGAAAATCTATCAACCACCACAAAAATACTATCCCTCCCCTCTTGGTCCTAAGCGGTCCTAAAACAAAGTCCATAGATATATCCTCCCATGGAGTGCTAGGAGCAGGAAGAGGCATATATAAACCATGTGGATTCAATCGTGACTTAGCCTTTTGACATGTAGTGCAGCGGGATACAAACCACTCAATGTCTCGCCTCATCTTCGGCCAAAAGAAGTGAGCGGACAGCACGGCCTCCGTCTTCTTGGCACTAAAATGACCCATCAAACCTCCTCCATGAGCCTCCTGTATCAAAAGAAAACGAACGGATCCAACTGGAATGCATAGGCGGTTAGCTCTAAACACAAATCCATCATTTATCACATATTTGTCCCATGTTCTTCCCTCTTTGCAATGTAGCAAGACATCTTTAAAATCATCATCATTAGCGTATTGTTCTTTAATTGATTCCAATCCAAATATCGACAATCAAGTTGGGACAACATGGTATATCTCCTAGACAAGGCATCAAGAATCACATTATCCTTCCTTTTCTTGTGTTTGATAACATAAGGAAAAGATTCAATAAATTCAACCCATTTAGCATGTCTCGATTCAGTTTCACCGATTGCGAATATGTTTTAGCGACTCATGATCGGAATGAATAACAAATTCTTTGGGCCAAAGATAATGTTGCCACGTTTCTAAAGATCGCACAAGAGCATACAATTCTTTATCATCGTGGAATAATTCAAAACAGGACCACTCAATTTTTCGCTAAAATAAGCAATGTGTTTTCTATCTTGCATCAAAACACCACCAATTCCAACCCCACTAGCATCACATTCAAGCTCAAAGGTCTTATTAAAATCGGGAAGTTGGAGTAAAGGTGCATCGAGAAGCTTATCTTTCAAAAGATTGAAGGCATTCTCGTGCTTGCCCCAATGGAACATAACTCCTTCTTCGTCAACTCGTTCAATGGGGCTGCAATGGTGCTGAAATCCTTCACAAAGCGGTAAAATCCGGCAAGTCCGTGGAAGCTCCGCGACTTGTGAAATCGCCAGTGGCGTTGGCCAACTCTTAATCGCGTGCACCTTGGCTTCATCAACCTCAATTCCTGCTGAGTCACAACATAGCCAAGAAACGATACTCGTTCGGTGCAAAAAGTGCACTTCTCGAGGTTACCAAATAAGCGCAAAGACGCAAAGCATCAAAAACAGCACGTAGATGATCAAGATGTTCATGTAATGACTTGCTGTAAATCAATATATCATCAAAATAAACCACCACAAATTTCCCAATGAAAGCTCGTAAAACCTCGTTCATTAAGCGCATGAAGGTGCTCGGTGCATTAGTTAAACCAAAAGGCATGACTAACCACTCATACAATCCAAACTTGGTTTTAAAAGCTGTTTTCCATTCATCTCCCAATTTCATTCGTATTTGGTGGTATCCACTACATAAGTCAACCTTAGAAAATTATAGAACCACTTAACTCATCAAGCATGTCGTCTAGCCTAGGAATAGGATGACGGTACCTTATTGTGATATTGTTAATGGCTCTACAATCTACGCCTTTGCGCCTAACCGCCATCTTTCTTAGGAACCAAAAGAACAGGACAGCACAAGGACTAAGGCTCTCTCGTACATACCCGGTCCAAAAGATCTTGGACTTGGCGCTGAATCTCCTTAGTCTCCTCGGGGTTGGTCCTATAAGCGGTAGCGGTTTGGCAAACTCGCCTGTATCAAATCAATTTGGTGCTCAATCCCTCGTATGGGTGGGAGTCCCGAGGTATCTCGGCAGAAAAACATCCTCATACTCTGCAAAAGGTTAGTGACAAGTGAGGAGGCAAAATCTTGGGCAGATCATCCAATGAAAACAAAGCATCTTTGCATAGCACAAAGATAGCACAAAGCATCATCACTAATTGCAGCAAGATCAGATTTTGTAGCAAGCAAGACGGATTCCTCAATTTAATTTGGTTGGCTACATGCTGAATTTCAGATTTCTCATCAATGGGTTTCTTGTCATTAGCAATCCGCTCCTATCGATTTAACAATTTCAATGGGGTCAAAGGTAGAAGTGTAATTTTCTTTCCTTATGCATAAAAGTGTATTTATTACTTCTCCGTGGTGAAGTGCATCGATGTCATATTCCCATGGGCGACCCAATAAAAGAGAGCAAGCTTGCATCGAACCACATCACAATCAAAATCGAATAGGAACCAATGGAAAAATGAACCCGAACTGTTTGTGTTACCTTAGCTTTGCGGAATCATTCACCCATCGAATGTGGTATGGATGTGGGTGCGGCGTGTGGTCAAGCCAAGCTTCTTGACCAAATCTGTACTCACCAAGTTGTTGCAACCGCCGAGTCAATGATCACGCGCGCGTCGGTTGTTGATGACGAAGAAAATCTGGAACAAGTTGTGGCGCGCCGCTGCTTCGGCTTGCTCCATCATGCGCTAAGGACACGCTGGACAATGATGGACTGTCGCAGAATATCCTCGGCGCCAAAGGTGGCTTCATCATCAACCTCATCGTCGCCCACCCCGGTGTCGTCGATCTCATCCTCAACATCGGAGGCAGCGATGTAACCTCCGTCGTCGGTGGCGATGTATGCCGGTGGGGCATTTCTCTTGACGTGGCCAATCCTTGGCACTTATGGCAGCGAATTCCGTCGATGTACGGCCTGTGGAAGCGACGGAGGAGCTCTTGGCGGTGTTGGCGGGCCGACTTCTTCTTTGTCCGCATGACGGCGGGCGGTGCCGTCGGTGCGGTCGTGGTGCTCGTCGAAGGTGGCGGTGCAATTGGTCGAAAGGTGGAAGAAGGCATCGCTTTCGCTTGTCCCGTAGTCGTTCGGGCGTGAAGGTGCTGCGCATTGCTCTGCTCTTGGAATGGCGCCCTGCAATTCCTTCTCTGCTAACATAGCAAGTTGAAACAAGCGATTGACAGCTTGTATATTCTTTATAATCAACAATATCCTGAATTTCGGGCGCAACCCACCGTAAAGCGCGCAATTTTATCCTCAGGTTCCTCTACTACCCCACAACGTAACATACCCTTTTGAAGCTCTTGGTAATATTCCTGAACCGTCATACTACCTTGATCTAATCGTTGCAATCTCTTGCGCATATCACGTTGGTAGGAAGGAGGAACAAATCTATTACGCATAGCATCTTTTAATCTCGCCCAAGAATCAGGTTGTAAGCGGGCATTTACTAGTTCATTCCACCAGATTATAGCAAAATCTTTAAATTCACTAGTGGCTTGTCTAACTCTATGAATCTCGGGAACTAGATGGGAATTGAATTTCTGCTCGACCGTCATCTCCCAATCTAAGTAAGCATCAGCATCATAACCTCCAGAAAAGGATGGGATGGTGAATTTTACCTTAGCAAAAGGATCATCATTGCGATTCTGGTTATTACCTCCCATACCGTGATGGTTGCGGCGAAGACGGTCATGCAAGCGGGCGTCTCGTTGAGCAGCTCGGTCCCTGGCGGCACGTTGCTGCTCATCTTCGTCTCCCTCAAAATCACCATCCTCGTCATGGTCGTTGTTGCCGTGGTTGACGGATGCATCTCCATCAACAGTCGCGGGAGGACGTTTTTCGACGGCATCCATCCTATCGGCAAGGGTGGAGACTCGTCGATCGATGCTCTCAAGGGTCCTGTTCGTCGTCATGGCATGCTCCTTGAACATCATTCTTATCTCATCCAGCATGGTCGACAACTCTGAATGAAGGACACAGTCGCCGATGGTAACATCATCCTCGTTCCTGCCCTTCTTGCCTCCTGCCATGGTTAGCATGAGTAAAAGGACGAGGGAAATACAAACACAAGTATTATGAGCCCTATGAACTACTAGGTGGGATCTCTCGCTCTCAAGCAATCTTACCAAGTTCTTACGGTTCTTACCAACACAATGAGGGGCGGTGCAACCGGTGGTCGGTTCGTGACAACCGTGAGGGCGTGATGAAGCGATTGCAAGGGTCAATAACCTGTCCGATCGAAGGATGTATATGTGGAGTGTAGGAAGGTTATATGTATTGAGTGGCACACAATTCAAGAGCAGATAGTAATCTTGAATAAATGTCCAAAAGCACTTGCCCTAGTTCTTTGGTCTAAACGTGTCCTTATTCTAGCTGCATGAGAAAAACAAGGAAGGTATAGAGAACAAGGCGATGAATAATTGAACAGATATCAGCACAACAGCAAAACACTTTTATCGTGCACGGTAAAAACACCTACCTTTGCTCCTCGCCTTTTTTTTCTCGCTCCTCTCACAAATTTTTTTTTTGCTCTATGCCTCTTTCACAATTTTTTTATTTTTCTTTGATTTTTTGATATTTTTCCTAGGATCAGGAGCACAAAGGTAGATAGTACACAAATTTTCAGCCTGAAGCAGATGTAAGATGAAACCAATATGAAATAAGAAGTGTTTTCCAAAAGCGTGCTCAAACTTGGTACGAGAACTCAATCTTCCGAGGGAATTTCGCAAAAATAAATTCGCAAACCCGACGAAGTGGGGAGAATCATATGTAAAATTTTCTGTAGATATCCGTGAAAAAAAAATTCGCCTAATTCGAGTCCGTATCACGAAAGTTATGGCCGTTTACGGAAGGACTCGAATCGGGGTTTTCAGCGGCACCTCTCCAAACTCAAGGGCGTATGGAGCGGATATGGAACGCGATGATCTGTGGTGGTAGGTTCTGTGATGAGGGTGGCGATATGGATAACAGGAGGTGGGGAATTAGGGTTTATGAAGGAGAAACCCTAACACAACTAGGACTCGGCGAGGAAAAACCACAAAACAATCCGAATCCTACAAGGACTCAAATAGCGATTGGTGACGGATCGGTGTAGGATATGGGATGCAGCGGAGATGAAACACAACTAAATTAAGACCATGATCCAAACCAGCAACACGACTCGACTATGGACACAAACTCATTACTACGGATTCGAAACGAAATTGTGCAAAGGCTAGGCGTGGTTCTAGGTATGGTAGACTATGAACTACAATTTTTTTGGGCTTTTAAGTGGACTATAGGACGAACACAAAACTAAATTAAACTACGGAAAAGGCGAACTGACGGTAAACCTCGCTCGATACCACTTGATGGGGACGGGTTGCCCGAACTTTCGTCAGGTGGAGGATAAGTCGATTAGGCGGCGCGAGACACACACGATCCGGCTTCTTGATCGGCACGATCAAAACCCCTGCAATCGCAGCACCACGCGTCCTCTGGTTATCAACCGTGCACTGCCCGGTTGACCTCGCCACGAAGGCTAATCCCTGCCAATGAATCGAGAACACAAGCAAGAATAAGAAAGATGCAACTGAATTTGCAATTGAGGATGAAGCTCACGAGTTGGGGTCTCACAAACCGATGAACGGCGACACTGTTCAAAGACAGAATTAATCTAAGCAAAACCCCAAATCAAACCCTAGCGGCGGCTACTGGATATAAAGGCTAGGGGACGTCCTAGAAACCCTAGACGCGTCCGTGATGGACTCCAACACGATACATGGGCCAAGGGCCCAAATTGGTGACGCAGCACCCTGGGACAGATTCTGTCCGCCAACTTGCAACGTGAATTCCCGTCGACTCCAAAGTCCAAATGACCTGAAACTGGTGCCATTGGAAAGGTTATCTCCTTAGCTTTCGAGGCATATGTGGATCATCAAAATCGGAGCCCTTTTGTGGCCTGGGCGACGATTTTAGTGAACGCTGCTCCTGGTGGCCGAGGTAGTCGACTCGAGACGAATTAGACCTCCAACTTGAATTGGACTCCTCCTTGCCTCCCTCCTGGCCCTTGCTGGTTCCCAAGGCCTTCATGATCCTCTCCAAAGTTCCTAAGTACAATATAATCAATAATATCATTAGGTAGCATACCATTCTCACAAGTATCAGCACGGGCACTTAGGAACGAGCTCACCTGTTGATTCAATTGCCGTGCTCGTGCTCTTGTGATGGGTCCTTGCATCACAACTGGAGGAGTCTCGGGCGTATGCATTGGAGTGATGTCCTCATCATATAGGACCGACGAACACTGTTGGATAGGGTACCAAGCCGCAGCACAGGCACGCTCCCCCATACAGTTACCCAGTGTAACTACCACCCCGAGGTATCAAAGGTGAGATATCAGAATCCTACTAAACTAGGTCTTCCCATTCAGACATGTGGTTGTACGAGTGACTCAGGTTAAAGGCTTGCAAGGTGAAGTCCTTAACTGACCAAGGCAAGACATCCTTCTCTCAAAATTAGCACACAGCCCTCACAACACTCAACCCTCCCAAATGCCACAATGGCCCACCTGGCATAAAGCCATTTGCCACTTGTCCCAGTCTAAATCCTTTACCACCCCAGTTGATTATTGCGCAACACAATGCCAACAACAACTCAACATCCATGTAGAACCACACTGGTTCCACATATCAACATCATCGTGTGGCAACACGTCTGACGAGGGCTGGGAAACCCTTGGCCGGTCAGCGCACGGTCAACGGAGCTCCCTAACTCGGCTACTTTGACCACGACCTGGACCATTTTGAGCCGCGTGCCTAGAGCTCGTGCGGCCCCGAGGTCGGGCCCCGCACGACCTTGGGCTCGGGCTAGCTCTTGCTCGGACGGCGCCCCCTGGAAAGCCGAAACGTGTGTTTACTCGGCGGTTACCAAGACGTGGGATCGTGGAGCTGAGGCAGGCGTGCGCGAAGTGGTCGGGACGGTTACTGCCAGCCATCAACACGCATGAAGGCCACTACCCCGGGAATCTCTCCCGTCCGTTACGGGCAGGGAGGATATAAAGCTAAGGATAGCACAACCTAAGGGGGGACGAGGCACCAGAGTGTAGAGAGTACCCCGAAGTAGAATACATAGACAGTAGCCCCTGGATCCACCCCGAAGCGTGCTTTGGGAGATTTCAGAGATATTCTTTAAACTGGACGAGGTCTTGGACGGGTCCCATTCCTGTACATGCAACCATACAGATTTTCTCTGCAACCGTCGCAACCCTTCAGGTCTTGTCGCCCTGTGCCATTTATGATCTTTTTGCGAACCGTCAGTTCGTGGGGGCGTGACTCCACACATCCTGAAGCCGTGCACGGCTTATAAATAGGCATGTTCGCCCCACCACGATCCGCACTCCTGTCGCTTTCGTCTTCTTTGCTTCCCTTATCTTTTTCGCAGTCACAGCATCAAAACAGTACTCTAGCCGCATGGCTCCGCCGCTTCCCCCCTCGGCAGTGGATGAGTCAAAGCTGGGGAATGTCTTTCGCCTGGCCCCTGAAGGGGCCCTCCGCCTTAGGGTGGGCACTGTCACGCCAAAGTGCAACCCACAAGAGGTGATCACCTTTGTCTGGGCGCTGGCAGCGGGCCTGATGCCGCCCTACTCCGAGTTCTTCCTCACTGTCCTCCACTTCTACGAGATCCACCATCTTCATCTCACCCCCAACTCCATCCTCGCCCTTTCCATCTTCGCACACCTCTGCGAAATGTTCATGGGGGTGATACCAAATCTTCCCCTCTTCCGGTACTTCTATACTCTCCGCGGCCTCACCGACGGTGGGGTCATGGGGAGTTGCCATTTTCGCCTTCGTGATGGCTCAGCCTCCCGCTACATCCCCCTCCAGATAAGGAGTGCCATCGACAACTGGGGTTCCTGTAAGTTCAACCTTCATTAGTTATGGTTTTGGTGTTAATGACAAATCTAATATTGAGATTATCTATTAATGTGATTTTATTATTAATGACAAATCTTATATCGAGACTAACTTGTTTATTTAGAATATCTTTGATTAGTCTCATCACATTGAAAAATGAAAAACCTAAGGTATGTGTGCGTATTCATCATAGTATTAGTTGCATACTTTGGAGTCAAGTTAAAGTGTGAATGTCCCCATTACATTAATCACAAAATGTGCATCATGTTTCCCAATCCATATATTACATGGATGCACATACTTAGGGGGAGTTTGTAGTTTAACTTGAAAGTCTCTTTGTATTGATTTATTCTTTACTGACACATATAAGGATCAAGACAAAGAAACTAAATCCTTGAGTATATATTTGAATTGCCTAGTTATAAGTATACTCATGGTAATATAGGATATACTCCAATATGATCAAATTGAATATGTGCATATTATATCCAAGTCAATTATATTTATGCACATATACATGTGGGGTTTATTCTATAGTTGATGACTTAGAGTAATGATCATCTCCATATAGTTTACACATAATGGATCATTACTTTTCATCAACATGAGTATATGAAAACTTGTGTAGTTAATATATACTCATATCAATTTAAATGATAATTTAAATTGAGTTCATTTGTCTTATTAATCATTAAAGAACACTTCATCATGTGTTGATGGTGTTCCGTAATTAATTGAGGACAAATGAATAGTTCTTAAGTATAATGAAGCATGTGTTGCATTATTGTACTTAAGACACATTTAATCATTCAAATTGATTTAGGTTGTGCTCAATTGATCTAAAGGCATCCATTATGTGTTAATGGAGTGCAAGAGATAATTGAGACAACCGTGCATCTTGGACTAACTATTTTATGAGTTGTGATTAAGTTAGATCCAAAGATGGATGAGATGATGAGAACGGGATAAAGACGGCATCATGAGGTGATGGGCGTCAAGAAGTGGATCTCGAAGTTAAAAGAGGAGTCGAGTGATGATACCGAGGGAGCAAAAGAGTGAAGATCATAAAGACCACAAAGGGGATTGCTTGTGCGCGGCGGCGAAGGTATAACTAGATAGGCTAAGGACTTTGTAGTCTTTGAGTCTAAGTTTTTATCGCTGTACTATTAAGAGGGGTTGTTTCCTAGCTTGAGCTTCATTATGTGTTGGTGATCTCAATCCACGTTCACTCAAGCTCAAACCTTTTGGATTTGGTTTTTGCATGAGGGTTAACCATTTGACATGTGTTGCGAATGGGTTAAACTTATACTTGGTTGTTGTTGGTTTATGCTCTGATTTGCATGTGTTGCAAAGAAGAAGAGCATATGTATTTGGTTTTCGCATAATGCTTTGATTTGCATGTGTTGCAAATAGGATAAGCTAATGCGTTGGCTTTTGCGTGAAGTTCACTTTTGCATGTGTTGCAAATGTTGAAGCCTCATGTTTTGGTTTCGTTCAAAACAATCTTTCAAAATCTTGTGGTTGCTTGGAGCTAAGTTTTGCATGTGTTGCAAAAGGAGAGAGCTCAAGCATGATTTGATGTTTGTGTGTTTGTATGGAGCTAGAGGCTTGCATGTGTTGCAAGTAGAGAGCTCATATGGTTGAAATGGTTTTGGTGTGAAATTGAAGTTTGGTTTTGGTGTTGCATGGAACTAGAAAATTGCATGTGTTGCAATTAGAGAGTTCATGCACCTTGATTTGATGTTGCTTGGAGCTAGACTTTTGCATGTGTTGCAAAGAGTAGTGCTCAAGCATGAAATTGTGTTTATTGAGTTATTTGCAAGTTCACAGCGAATAAACCGAGGTTTATGAGTCTGGAATCCCGAGAGCATGTGAGTAGGGCTTGCAACGGGTGTTGGCAAGTTGACTGGGTCTCGTGTTGACCTTCACATGGCTAGCGGGATTAATCTCATAGACTCGGGTTTGATTTGCTTAATACGTTTTGCAAATAGATCTTGAGTTGATTGCGAAATGTGTTTTTGCAAGTTGATTTTGGTGATATTTAAAAATATCTATGGGTGATTAAATCATGAAAATGGGTGGAGATTGTTGCCCTCGTGATAAGCTTTGCATAGAATCAAAAATCACCCAAATCGGAGTTCAAAGTAAAAAGTTATGAGTGTTTTTGTGGCTGATCCAGTGGTGTGACCGAACTGAAGGCGGTGTGACCAGACGGGCGGTGCGACCGGCCTGAGGCCGGTCGGACTGGACCTCCGGTGCGACCGCTCATTCTCTGGTGCGACTTTTCCAGAAGAGAGTGTTTTCGGTTTTTGGTTGCGCGGTGCGACCGGACATGCGGTGCAACCGGTCGGCATGCGGTCGGACCGGCCGTGTAATGGTCATTTTTCCGACCGTTGCCCTATGAGGGGCGGTCGGACCGGCCAAGGTCCGGTCGGACCGGGAAAAAGCTGATTTCACCCATTTTGTCCCCAAACGGCTAGTTTTCCTTTGTGGGCTATAAAAGGAGACCTTGGGGGACAGTGGCATGGTGCTAGTGTTATTGTTTGTGTCTTGACTCTTGTGTGAGTTGTGTAGAGGTGGTTTGCATGTGTTGCATCCTCTCAAGTTGATTCTTGTGCTAAGAGTGAGACTAATTGCATGTGTTGCAATTAGGAAGTGGTTTGAGAGCCTCTTATGCATGTGTTGCACTTGAGGGAGGCCTTGGTGCATGTGTTGCACGAGGTGATCACCGGGAGCGCATTCGTTGTGCTCGGTGAAGTTCAAGCGGAGGAGCGGCTTATTACTCTTGGAGGTTACCGACTCCTAGACAGCGTAGGCGTCGTGCGCAGAAGCTCTCGAGGTGTGAGAAGCCCCGGCAAGTTTGTGAAGGTTCGGGTTGAGCCTCTGGCATAGCGTGAAAACCACGACTAGTGGAAAGAGGCGGTGCTCGGCGGAGCCGGTCCAAGTGGTTGGGCTTGCCTCAACGTGGACTAGGGGAGACCGGCAAGTCTCCGAACACCACGGAAAAATATCGGTTGTCTCTTTTACTTTCAAGTATTTACATTTATTGTATATTGTTCAATTGCTTGATTGTAATTAGAATTGCTTAGTATTAATTGATTGTTCAAATTAGCAATTCTAGTGTAGAGACATAATTTAGTTAGTGCACATAGTGAGCCTAGTTGATTTAGGCTTTAATTGTCAAAACCTATTTATCGCTTCCGCATATATCTTTGATTAGGTTTTGACTTAGGGGTGTATTAGAGCGAATTGTTTAGTGAGCGATCGAAATTCGTAAAACGCCTATTCACCCCCCCCCCTCTAGGCGCATCCTCGACCCTACAAGTGGTATCAGAGCCACGGTCACTCTCATTTTAGGCTTAACCGCTTAGAGAGTAAAAGGGATGGCGACTAGAGGTTTAGTGCACTCCACCGATTCACAAATATTTGATGGCTCTAATTATTCTTCATGGAAATTACTTATGATTGCTCATTTTAAATCCATGAGCCCACAAATATGGTGGATCGTAGATGTCGGCTTTTCTTCTCCAATAAATGATATTGCTCCAACTAAAGGAGAGGAGAAATGCCTACATCTCGACGCTCAAGCAACTAATGCCATTTTTAGTTTTGTGAGCGTAGAAATATTTAATCTCATATGCAATCTCAAGAGCGCTCATGAAATGTGGATCAAGCTTCAAGACTTATTTGAATCAACCACATCGATTGAGGATTGCATTGAGGGAGAAAAGTCGGTTGATGATTCTTCATCGTCAACATCAAGTGAAGAACCGGCATCTCCAATACTTGTGTCTCTTTTCCCACTCCCATCCCATTCCTACCAAGTCCTTAATACTCGCCCAGTGACTGACAAATCAAGCGATCGTCCTTAACCATGGACGCGGCTATTCGAATAGTTTAAACTCTGCAGAGGTACGACTTTACCCACACGACACGTCACACTCGTAAGCCAAGCTATTAACACATTTCCTTTGATGTGTCGGCCAAGGTGAATGTGACAAACCATTTTCCAGTATGCATGGTAGTGTATCTAAACCATCCGGATGACTGTGACCCTTGATCCCGCGTGCCCAATGCTCGGTGTGTGTGGATCAAGGAGTACACCCATTGTTGGATATCCCTAACTCAACAAAGTTCGAGGGACTCCGAGGACACTCCTTGGCGCTCCACTAAGCCCAAGGAATTCCGGCGGTCATTCCTTGACGCTCCACTAAGCTCAAGGAATTCCGAGAGCACATGGTATACATAACTTAGTCATACATAAGTACTTGGTTATGCCGGTCCCATAAACGGCATGTGGTTCGCACGATAGTTACTCAAAGAGACGTCACCAGGATTTAATCCTTAGGGTCCTTAACCAACATCTCTACTCATTAACCAACATTTGAAACCATCATCATCATAATAATTCTCAATCATTGCGACCAATGGACTAAGTCCATCTATCGTGGTTTCTAACGATGTTCTAAGCATGGGTAAGCAATTCGCACGAACCCATATACAATAATAATAAACCAACCACCTAGGACGACAATGGAACATGGAAAGAGCATAATAAGGGGATAACATCACAATGTGGTAATAGCTAAGAATTTCTACCCAATCATAATTGTAATTGGAAGTAAGCATGCAATTGATAAAATAAGTCCAAAAATGTAAATTTCAAATAGTAGGAGCAATCATGGTCAAGGAGTAAAGTAGTGCCTTGCTACTCGTTCTTGACTTCGAAGGCGTAGTCGTACTCGGGAGTGCCTTCCGAAACGTCAACACCTAACGAGAAAATCCAAATCCATAAACACCAAATCAAGAATTCAAATGTTGCACATGATTGAAGGATGCATGAAATGCTCATGATGTGTAGTACTAATGGTAATATGAAAATACTAATTGAGTTTTGCATCAAAAGTTCAAGTATTAGGGCATTTTATTGAATTATATTCGGAGTATCCGGGCTTTTAACCCCGGAGTGTCCGGGTTGACCCCCTCGGTCTCGCGAATGCTATCCTATCCGGAGTATCCAGATAAAACCCCGGAGTGTCCAGGTTGACACCCTCGGTCCGCTGCGCTACGCCCAACCCGGACTATCCGGATATTTCTTCGGAGTGTCCGGATTATTCGGACTATCCGGGTAAAACCTCAGACTGTCTGGGCTGACCTGATCTGTTTCAAAACGGCTATTTGTCTATTGGCTTCTATACTTCATAGCAATGTACTAGGACTTCAAAGTGATGGACTAGGGTGGGATATTACCACTACAGGGTTACTTTTCATGTAGTGACGGTTGGTTTCGGTGAGGAATGACGAAAAGTGTTGAAACACCGGTTCTCGCGGTTCGTCTCCTCCTAGCTTGTGTAGACGACGATGACCTCGCTTGCTCGTGCTTGCAACAGCAACTAGCCTTCCTCCTCAAGCTTCCATGCGACATGCACGACCCGATTCATGGTTGGATGATGGATTCCATGGGAAAGAAAGAAATGAGTCACCATGGCAAAATTTCAGAACATGGAAAGAAAGAAAAACCGGTTGCTACTCACCCAAAACTTGGTTCCTCAAGAATCCAATTGGATGGATTTGAAGTTCTTGATCTTGGCTTCGATGTGGTATAACATGCACAAGCTCAAACTCAAGATTTGTGGAGATTTGTGGGGAAGAATGGCAAGGTGTTGGAGAAGAGGTGCTTGCTGTTTTTCTGGTTTTGGATGAGCAAATGGGCAGGTGGGGGAGGAGAAACCAAGGTTTAGGGCCTTATATATGGCTGCCCATTCATGCTTACATGTGGGGCCAGGTCCCACATGTCATAGTGTAAGCAAAAAGGGTGGGTATGAGTGATTGAATTGAGAAAAGGCATGGATAGGATGTGCAGCCCACAAGTTCCTATGCAAGGTAGGTCCCATGTGTCATTGATTGGTTAGGTAAGTGGGTAGAGGTAGGTGAAGTAAGAAGTGTTATAGTAGATATGTGCAGCCTACTCTCCTCTCTCTTGTGAACATGGCCCACACGTCATTGACTAAGGTAAAATAACATGTGTGCAGTTTGGAAAATGATTTCTAGGATTTTGTTGCTCCCTCTTTATGCAAGATGAATGTCCTAACACTTGTATGATTATAATTAAATGAGGATGTAATGACATTATGAAAGACGTTAGCATGACAAGCCTCACTTACCGGATTAACGAATATTGGGATGTTACACGTCGGCGGAGCGGCTTGCGATCATCACAAGCTTTCCTTCGATGGACTCCATCGGGAGGGCCGCAATACCACCCCAGGCCCCTCTGACGATCAAGGGGAGTCCGATTCGGCCGATGACCGGTGTGGAAGCGGCGGCCATCGGCGACGCTGCCCAGACCAAGAGACCTGCGCGCATGGCATCTCTTCGCTCTCGGCCACTTTCGTTCCATCGAGCACGGCAGGGGCTGGGTCTTCTGCTAGGGTCATCGCGCCTTCCGCTAGGAAGGACATTGTGCCACCACCACTGCCGCCTCGCCTCAAGACCGACATCGATGCCGGCCGACAGAGAAAGCGTGCCTAGGAGTGGGCTAGCGCCAGACTTCTTCCGCTCGCCGAGGGCACTTCTGCCACGTAAGTTTCTTCTCTTCTTTTCTTGGCGTATTCTTCCGCTTGCTGGAGCTAACTCTCCTCCATGGTGTCTTCAGAGCGGACCCCCAAGGTGGTACAGGTGGTCGGACGACTACGCCGTCTGCCACCACCGGGGTTGCCATCCTGCAGCTACCGTCTGCTTGACCATCGGGCAGGACAAGCCGCCACACCGAGGCGATCGCCTCTGCTCACCACTCTGGCTCGCTTCCCTCTGTGCTCACACGGCTCATGGCTGCCGCCGAAGTTAGCCGCGGTGACCTCCCTTCATGACAAGCAGATGGTGTCGTTGCGGGAGGAGCTGGCATCGGTGAAGATAGAGAAGACACTGCTGGTGGCCCGAGCTGAAGCCGCCGAGGCATGGGCGAAGGGCGCCGGGGACCGCTAGAGGAGTCAGCGGCGCACTACGCTCATAGCATCACCCTTGTTGCTGAACCCCTTACTGGCCTTCCTGTCGCCTTGGCGAACTGCTCCGCCCGGGAGGGGCGGGAAGTCGCGATCGCCATAGCGGCCTTCGTCTTGATGTGTTGCGCCCGCCACAACGACTCCTTTTATCCCCGGGCGACCGTCACCGGGGTGGAGTGTGACCCCGCCCAAGCGCCGGCGTGGGAGTGCGAGGCAGCGGAGCACGTAGCCGGGCTGATGGAGATGGTGCCTCCACCCACCGCCGAAGCAGAGGAAGAAGCCGAGGAAGACGCCGGCAATATTGAGGTCGCCGACGATTAGTTCAGGCGACTTCCTTCGCCGTCCTCCTTCTTTTCTTTCTTCTGTATAAACATGTACATAGGCCTTTTGGCCATTATGAATGAAGATACTTTGCTTTTATCTGTTGCCGACTTTTACCTGTTGTTTTGCATGTGCTTGCTCATGATTGGTTTGATCCAGTGCTGGGCGACCAACCCCCGAGCATTTTGTACGCAGCAGAAGGTCATAAGTGACCCTCTGGGCGACCAGATGGATCGACATTTAGGAGTCTTTTCTGCAATTACACAGAACCGCTCCAGATACGAGCCAAGGTTAAACCACGCTTACTTGGAAATAAACAAGCAAACAGGCACACAAAACCTAAGTCCTGGCCATCGAGTGGGCAGGAAGTGCATACTAGATTGTCATTTCCTGTCACCATTCAGAGCTTAATCCCTTGTACTTCACCGGGACTAGACCAGAGAACTGTGAGACTAGGGAGCAGGTCACGTAGAGGTGGGGCAAGTGGTGAGCAGAACTCGGTCGCGAAGCACCATGGTAAGCGGAGCATGGCCACAGCACACCCGGCCACACGTACCTGCTAGGCGCCTGTTCGGGCTCAGCACAGAAGCTGGGAGTCCGCGATATTGCCAAGGGACCCTTGCCATCCTTTTAGACCAAACCAGAGAACTGTGGGGCTAGGGAGCAGGTCGCGTAGAGGCGGGGCAAGTGGTGAGCGGAACTCGACCGCGAAGCACCATGGTTGTCGCGCCCGGAATTTGAATTCCGAACACTCAGTGTGAAACACCAGTCCAGGATCACGCTGGTGCTCACAGATACAACAGAGATGAATACCATCACACATACACAACGGAATAATAATAATAATGTATTTATCTCAAATTAAACTGTTAAGACTTTAAGGTCAGCCTTACAATATTAAGCCACGCAGGGCTGAGTTCAGAGTAAACAAATAACAACGGAAATGAAATAAATCGTGGAGCCCTAGTTTGCCACAGGCAACTGACTAAGCCTTTTCCCTAGTTAGCCGGGTTGTCATTCTTCTCCTCCTCAAACGCTTGCGGTTCTTCATCTTCTGATGTTGTGATTATAGGGTGGTGAGTACACAACCGTACTCAACAAGCTATACACAGAATGCAACCTAATATGCTACATGCCAAGCTTATTCCAATGGAATGGCTTAAAGGTTGATTTGCAATAAACAGCATTTAACAAATACATAAGTAGATTCGAAAGCAGTAAAAACAAGTAGAATTAACAACAACTTTTCCAGAAGTTAAGTAAAAGCATTTCCACATCCTAATTCATACTTTCATCAACTTCATCTTTAAACCCAACCACATTTTTAATAAAGTCTAACCCTTATTTGTAATCCCGAGTAATGTCCAATACCGTGGACACGACTATTCAATAGTTTGTACACTCTGCAGAGGTTATACACTTTACCCACAAGATCTGAGTCAAACACCACAAAGGCGAAGCGACTATAACAAAGCCTTTCCAAGGATCCGTCTAAACCCAAGACGCCCACTAAGGTTTCAACACCGATGGGATTTGGTTACCACATCCAGTGCCCCTCTTGCGCTGTGAGTTTTACTACCCGCACACTCGGGACTCACTCCACCACGACAAGATCAAGAATAGATTTCACAATTTACTCACTAGGTCCGCCCCATTCCTAACTTGTGGTTGTATGAATGACTCAGGTCAAAGGCTCGCAAGGTTAAGTCCTTAATTGACCGAGGCAAGACTTCCCAAAAACTCATCATGTCAACATGTCAATAAAAACCAAATCCAAATGCGACCGCCCAAATGCCACATCTGGCCCACCACTGAACATCTTGCCACTTGCCCCAGTCTAAACCATTTTCCCACCCCGGTTGGTTACTATGCACCACGTGCCATCATCTTTTCAATAACACATGTCACATTCTTTCAAAACATGTTCTATAATTCAATCGTCAATGTTCAACTTTATCCTCAACACTGCGTCATTGATTCGGTAGCATGGCTAAGCAAACTAACACGTTCTAATTACCCCAATCTGGCGACTAGTATAGACCATTATGTAAAATCCAACCTAGGGTGACAAATGATTTAGTGACATACAAATATTATGGACAAGGTGACAATATCAAGTGGTAAATATCTAATCCCAAATTATTTGAAAGCGTGGTTCGCGGCGCGGCAAGGTCAATGATGGTGGCGGCGGCGGCAAGCAAGACAACAACAAATAAGAACGACCAAAGAAGGAAGGATACGGACCGGATCAAAATAGTTTCATTAATGACATATATGTATGCGTGCATACATCCGCGCAAGATTCAAACAGATGAGCATTCGGAAGCCAATAGACAAATGGGTAGTAGTCTACACGGTTACACGAGCTTGGGAAACATCAGACATACTAGATCCTACATGAGTTCACCTAATATATACGTACATGCACCAATACATAAAGACAAGATCAATCGATCGATCAAGGTAAAAGAGCGAAAAAGAGAGGTACCAATCGCTCAGCGATGGCGTGAGACCGCTTCGGAGAAGTAGGCGAGACCGGAGGTCGACGTCGATCCGCGGCAGGCAGTAGCGCAGGAAAAGACGAGGCCGGAGAGTGTGCCGACGTTGGCGAAGTCTGCGTGAGGCGATAGAAGAATGTCTGCGATGGCTCGCAATGGAGGCAAGAAAACGTGGTTGTAAAAGAGAAGAAGTAGAAAATCTCCCGGTGCATGCGCACAAGAAGAAGAAATGGTGGAAGTACATGCACACAAGGAGAAGAAATGGTGAAAGGAGGAAAGAATGAAGCTCGCAGGAAATGAATTACCGGAAATGAAACGACAAATGAATGATTCTACCGAGAACAAAACAAAGAACTAAACGGCTAGGAAATGGAAACAAATACTTTGAAATGGAAACGGTACAAAGCAAAACATATACAGGAAATGAATGGAAAGATAATGACGTTGATTAAAGAAATAACATGCTTCATTATACATACGCTAACTTGATAATGACAACAAGATGCATACATGCGTTGCTAGAAAAATGGAATCGCTAGTAATTGAAGGATTGAAACGGCAGGAAAGAATAATTCCGCGCGTCAGAGTCCATGCATTCACGGATCGCTTGCTAAATTCGAATTTGAATAGTTTGAATCAAAAGCGCTTTTAAGATAAATTAGCGAAGGGCTCTAAAAATCTTGGAATAATCTTCTAAAATACTAGGGAATATTTGGAACCTAGCGAAATTGGTTTCGTGATTTTTCGATATATAGTTTTTCTGTAAGAATTCTTTTAGCTAATCAGACACTTGTACGATTATTTATAAAATCGACAAACTAAATCTATAACCAAGTTTTTAAGAACATTTAAAAGGACCATTCTTATTTTTCAAATATTGTCATTTTAAACTTATTTTGGAATTTATGCGCACGCGACATTCTTGATCTTTATTTTATATGATTAATTCGATAAAACTTAAATTCTTATTAATTCCAAAAATTCTAAATAAATTCCAGATATTCCTAAATAATTCAAAAATGACGTAAATACAGTTAAAGCAAATTTCGGGATGTTACAATGGTCGGCGGAGCATAGTCATGGCCTAAGACCCTACCACACGCACTACCTAGGCGCCGTCTGTGTTCGATGTAGAAACGGGGGTTTAAAGGGTTGGCAAGGGCTATCGAAGTTATGGTACTTATGAAAACCAAGTATGACGAAACCCTATAGGCCTAAGCAAGTTGAATGGATCAAAATGATAATCAATCGTGACATCGAATGCGTGGGATCGGATCACCAGGAAGAGTACGACAACTGTTTGGTGACCGGTAAGGCCATGGAAGACTTATAGCATGTCGGAGACCACTCACCGGGTTGTCATTTCCCGTTGCCATCCAGGTCTTATGCCCTTGCCATCTTTATGAGACCAAGCCAGAGAAGCATGGGCAAGGAGCAGTCGCTAGAGGCGGGCAAATGGTGAGCTTAAAATTGGCAAGCACCATGATGGGCGGACCATACACAACAAGACCAGCCACACGCACCTGCTAAACGTCTATCCAGGCCAGGCGCAGGAGATGGGGGTCCATGTTATGGTCAAGGAGCAGCCGGGATATAGGCATGCATGACACCCATGTAAGGCGAGTTCAGGGGTAGAACTTCCAGAGCAGTTCTATATTCTGGGAGTTCGCCAGCTCCCGTCCGTCTTCTGCGGCTAGTTGAATCACCTCGGGCCGTGAGATGGAGACCACCTTGAAGGGGCCTTCCCAGTAGGGAGACAGTTTTTCGCGACCCGCCTGCGGCGGAATTCAGTGTAAGACGAGGTCGCCTACCACCAGTGTTCTCTCACGGACCCGGATGGCGTGGTAGCGCCGGAGACTTTGCTGGTACCAGGCAACATGGATCGCCGCCCGGTCTCGTACTTCCTCCAGGAAGTTGACGTCATCTTGACGTCGGTCCTCCTTCTCTTCTTCGTTGAAGGCTGCTACACGCGGCGAGCCCAAGGAGAGCTTGGAGGGCAGTACCGCTTCGGTGCCGTAGACTAGGAAGAACGGGGTCTCCCTGGTCACACGGCTGGGTGTGGTTCAGAGAGACCACAACACCGTTGGAAACTCTTCTGCCCAGCGTGCTCCGCACTTGCAGAGCCTATCGAACGCCCTGGTCTTGAGGCCCATCAGGACCAGCGCGTTGGCACGCTCAGCTTGTCCATTGCTCCATGGATGGGCCACGGAGGCAAAACACTCCTTGGTGCCCATCTCTTCACAGAAGTCCAGGAATGCTTCACTGGTGAATTGGGTGCCATTGTCGGTGATGATGTGGTTGGCAACTCCAAAGCGAGTGAAGATTCCACGCATGAACCTGACAGCGGCGGAAGCTGTAATGGCGTGCACTGCTTCGGCTTCAACCCATTTGGTGAACTTGTCGATGGTGACGAACAAGTGGGTGAAGCCCCCTGTGGCCCGCGGGAACGGACCCAGGATATCCAGCCCCCAAACCGTGAACGGCCATGAGAGTGGGATGGTTTGCAGAGCTTGGGTCGGAAGGTGGGTCTGCTTGGCGTGGAATTGGCACACCTCGCAACTCCTTACCAGCTCGCAAGCATCTTGGAGGGCAGTAGGACAATAGAATCCCTGGCGGTAAGCTTTACCGACCAGTGTCCGACTGTACATATGGCTCCCGCACATGGCCCCATGGATATCAGAGAGCAGCTTGCTGCCTGCTTCCCGAGTGATGCACTTCAGGAGAATTTTGTTTCTACTCTGGCGATATAGGTCCCCACCTATCAGAGTATAGCACTTGGCCTTGCGTGCAATTCTCTCAGCAGAAGCATCATCATCGGGGATCACTTGATCACACAGGAAGGCCAGGATGGGATCCATCCATTGACCCCCCCACCAAGTGTGGCGATCACGTGGTGATCGCCAGGGTACTCCGCCTGGCCAAGCGTTTCCACCAATACCGCCTTGGCAGTGTTACCGTTCTGCCTCCCGGAACCGGGGGATATAGCAGTCGCATCATCGACCCCGTCGGAGTTAGGGGCTAAGACGGGTGCGTTGACTCCCCGCGTAGGATCGGGGGATATGGCAGCCGTATCGTTGGCCCCACCGGAGTTGGGGGCCGAGACAGATCGCCACCTCCTCATGGGATCGAGGATATGGCGAAGCGCCGCCCCGCCCGTGGCCGAATCGAGACATGTGCCGTGCCTCCTCGCCGGAATTGAGGACGAACAAGCGCACCATTGGCCCCACCGGAGTTGGGGGTTACAATGGACGGTCGCGCAAACCTTCTTTCGAAGACTTGGACCGAAACTGACCCATCATTGGCTCCGCCGGAGACCAGGGTGACAATAGACTGTCGGGGACTATCGTCCCCGTCGAAGACTGGGGAAGCAATAGACGGTCTCGCGAGACTTCTTTCGGAGGGGCGGACTGGAATAACAGTGCCATCGGCCCCGCCGGAGTTCGGGGCAGCGATGAACGGATGGGCAAGCCTTTCTTCGAAGACTCCAACTGGAACAAAAGCCTTTGACGAGGCAAGCTGCGAAAGGTCATCCACCAAATGATTGTCGCGTCGGAGGATATGGATGTACCCCAGCCCATCGAAGTGGCGCTCCATCCTTCTGACTTCCGCCAAGTAGGCGGCCATCATGGGATCAGAGCACTGGAACTCCTTTCGCGCCTGGTTGACAACGAGTAGAGAGTCGCCCTTGATGTGCAGACGTCGGATGCCAAGCGCGGTTGTGGCGCATAGCCCCGCCAGCAGCCCTTCGTATTCGATGACGTTGTTGGTCGCCTTGAAGTCCAAGACAATCAGGTACTGGAGGATGTCCCCGGTCGGGGAGACTAGGACAAACCCAGCCCCCGCGCCCTCGACTTGGAATAAGCTATCGAAGAACAGGGTCCACGAGGGGAGTGCGGGTGCTCCTTTAGCTTCAGGAGTGGAGGGGGTCCACTCGGCGACGAACTCGGCCAACCTCTGACTCTTGATGGCTGTGCGCGGGCGAAACTTGAGGCAGAACTCACCTAGTTCCACCGACCACTTGGCGGCGTGACCTTCGACTTCTCGGTTGTGGAGTATCTCTCGAAGTGGGTAGGCTGTGACCACCGTGATCTTCCGTCCCTGGAAGTAGTGTCGAAGATTCCGAGACACCACCAGAACGGCGTAGAGCATCTTCTAGGCATGCGGATATCTGGTCTCTGCGTCAGATAGCACTTTGCTGATGTAGCAAACTGGTCTCTGGACGCCTTCCCTCTCCGCCACCAGCACCGCACTCACTACCACCGGGGTAGCCGCGATATATAGGAGCAGCAGCTCACTGGGAGCAGGAGCGACCAGCACCGGGGGCGAGGAGAGGTATTTCTTTAGATCTTCGAACGCTTGTTGGGCTTCGGGCGTCCATTCGAAGTGGTTAGTGTTCTTCAATAGCTTGAACAAGAGGAGACTTTTTTCCCCTAGGCGGGCGATGAATCGCCCGAGGGACGTCAGGCAGCCAGTTAGACACTGGATGTGCTTGAGTCTGGTTGGTGGTTTCATGTGTTCGATGGTCGCGATCTTGTCGGGATTGGCCTCAATGCCCCGACTAGACACGAGGAATCCCAACAACTTCCCAGAGGGTACGCCAAAGATGCACTTCTCAGGATTGAGCTTCAGGTGATTCTTCCTGAGGTTGGCGAAGGTTTCGCCCAGATCCTCAATTAGCCCTTCACTCTTCTCAGATTTCACCACCAGGTCGTCCTGTCGGCGTATACCTCCAGGTTCCGTCCGACCTGTGGTCGAAATGTGGCATGTATGGCACGCTGATAAGTAGAACCGGCATTTTTTAACCAAAATGGCATTCAAATGTAGCAATAAACGCCCATAGGAGTTACAAATGCGGTCTTCTCTTCATCTTCTTTCACCATGCTGATCTGGTGGTACCCGGAGTACGCATCCAAAAAGCATAGCAACTCGCACCCCGCCGTAGAGTCCACGATCAGGTCGATGCGTGGCAAGGGGTATAGATCCATCGGGCAGGCCTTGTTGAGGTCGGTGAAGTCGACACACATTCGCCACTTCCCATTGGATTTCTTGACGAGCACGGGGTTGGCAAGCCATTCGGGGTGAATGACTTCTCTTATGATACCCGCGTGCAGCAGCTTCTCGACTTTCTCGCAGATGGCATCTTGACGCTCGGGGGCCTTTTGCCAGACCGGGCGCGCCTCCTGGAGTGTTGCTAGTTTGTGCTCGATCACCTTCCTGGGGACCCCGGTCATGTCGAACGGTTGCTAGGCAAACACGTCTGTGTTAGACCGGTGGAAGGTGACGAGCGCGTCTTCCTATTTGGCGCTAAGGTTGGCACCCAGCTTGACGGTCCTTTCGGGCTCGGCCACGCTCAGGGAGACCACCTTAACCTCGCCAGACGGGCCGAGCGAGGCACGGGTTCTTGCCGGAGGGGCTCCCGAGTAGACAGCGTCAACCTGCCGCGCACAGGTGGCGCCTGCTAGGTCCAAGGCTTGCTTATCGCAGCGCAGGGCCTCTGGCCTGTCCACCTGGACGCTTATGGGACCTCCAGGTCCTGGCATCTTCACCACCATATAGGCACAGTGGGTGGCCGCCATGAACCTGACCAACGCGGGTCGGCCAAGCAGGGCGTTGTAGGGAAGGTCGAAGTCCACCAACTCTGTGCGGTCGTTGTCCACGTTCCCGAAAGTAACGGGAAGGCGGACCTAGCCCAGGGGCATTGAGCCAGCCCTCGGGGTGACTCCGTAGAAGGGGAGAGCCAGGCAGAGCTCTCGCTTTGGGATTTGAAGAGCCCGGAACGCACTAGGGGACAGGAGGTTGATGGAGCTCCCCCCATCGATCAGCACGCGCCCAAGCTGCACATTCCGAACCGTGGGCGAGACCACGATCAGAAGGTGCCCGAGGCTGGCGGTGCTCACAGGGTGGTCGGTGCGGCTAAAGGTGATCGGCTCCTCCGACCACTTCAGCGGCCTAGTCGCCCCCGCGCTTGGTACGGCGGCGCAGACTTCCCTCATCAGGAGCTTGTACTTCATGTTGGAGGCGTGCATGGCCGATCCACTGTGGATGTAGGCCACCCTATGCTCCGCTTCTTTGGAAGGCGATTGGGTGAGTCGCCGCCCATATCGCCGCAGTGGTGAGGGCGGCGCTCCTCGAGCCGCCGCTTCCACCTTCTCGCGCACGACCTAGCAATGATCCAAATCGTGTGCATTAGTATTATGGATAGGACAGAAGACATTACCCCTATTTTCCTGTCGACGGTAGTCCTGTCGATCCCAGCGACCGTCCTGCCGATCGCGGCGATCATCCCGCCGATCATGGCGATCGTCTCGCCATGGCTTGATGACCTTGTTTCTTCGCTTGGTAGCCAAGACCTGACCGGACTCAGCCGCCAAGCATTTCTTCTTGTTCACAGAACTAGGACCTTTCGAGGTCCCGGCCTTGCCTCCGCCGTGAGCACCGTCCGCTCCGACGGTCCGCTCCCGCGCCTCCGCTGCCCGAGCGCACTTGTGCGCCAAGGTGAACAGCTCGGATGTGGTGGCGATGTTGCGAGTAGCCATCTTCTCCCGCATCTTGCAGTCTCGCACTCCCCTCCGAAAGACGATGATGATAGACTCGCCAGAGATCTTGGGGATCATGTTGCGGCAATGGCTAAATCGCCGGATGAATGTGCGCAACGACTCCCCTCTCTTCTGTTCGAGGGCATGGAGGTCATCCTCCACGCTCGGCTGGGCATAGGAGCCCTAGAAGTTGGTGACAAACTGACCAAACAACTCCGCCCACGAGTGCATCGACTCCCTTAGGAGGTTCATCAGCTAAGAACAGGCGGAGCCCGCCAAGGCTGTCGGGAGATAGTTCGCCATAACCTTCTCGGAGCCGTTGGCAGCCCGCACCACTATGGTGTAGATCTGCAGGAACTCCTCTGGGTTAGTGGTGTCTTCGTACTTCTTGATGGTTGCCGGGCGAAACCTTTCCGGCCACGCGACATGGTGTAGCCAGTTGGAGAACGCCTGGCACCCCACGCCGTAGGAAGAACCACGCAGCCCCCCAGAACCTCGGCCCGAGGGCTGCACTGTGGAGCGCGGGACTTGGCTCCCGCAAGACTGGAAGGAGAAGGTCCCCTCCTCTGTGGAGAAATCGGGGTCACGGGAGGAGTCGTCTTCTTCAGGAGCCATCCGCTCACCGCGGTGCTGCTCCTGTGCTTGTGGGTGGTGCAACTTGCCGCGCAAGTCACCACCACGTGCTGGCGTCACTCCTTCAAATGAGCCCTAAGATCTTCACGGGCACTCCTCTCACGCCCAGGGGACGTGCGAGATGGCTCTGGAGCCATCGCACGACCCCCAGCGAGAGCGGGGCCTACGCCCTGAATGCCCTTTCCCTTGCTTCACCCACGTCGACGTTGAGCGCTGCTCGGGTGGCTCGAAGCTTGGGTGTCTTCTCACAGAATCTCGACCACAGGATACCAGAGGTACCCGGCCGTTCTGATGCCTCCGCATGGAGCTGGGCCGCGTCCATGAGGTGGGCGATGTCCTGCAGCCAAGGAGCTGCCAGGGTGTCGCCCCCCAGCTCCACCAGCGGGTGCTCCAGGAGGAGGCGAGCCGCATGCAGGTTTTGGGCCGGCGTGGCTTCCTCCATCGCTAGTCGCCGTCGGACCGGCTGTGCTCCTGCCACGGTGGGGGCACCGCCGCCTTCTGCGGAAGGCATCGGACGGTCCCCCGCCTAATGGGAGTGTGAAGCCTCCATCTTCACGGGCGGTGCTTGATGATCCGCTGAAGAAAGCAACGGGTGAAACAGCTACTACCACCCCTACTTGGCGTGCCCTGTCGGCGTGTTTATGCCGGACAGTATTGGTTCGAGTGTATAACCGAGTTTCGATAGGGGGGTCTTCGCAGCTGTGTCACTCTCGGCTCTCTTCTCTACTCTCTTCGCGTGGTGAGCAGGATAGGAAGCTCAAGAATACAAGGGAGCACACAAGGAACACACAGGATTTACCCAGGTTCGGGACCCCAATGCGGGTAACAGCCCTACGTTCTGCTCAAGCTCGTGTTGCTCTAGTATTTTGCTTACTCTTCGCTGTGAGTTGATCGACTGAGCGAGCTCAGTGATCCAATCCTTAGAGTTTCGACCGACCTCCCTGCCTCATGCACACTAGTGCCCTTATATACTCCCGGGACTAGCTAGGGCAGGCAGAGGGAGTAGTTTTATATTAATTGTATTGAATGTGTCTAGCCCTGTCGCTACTGTCCCTCGGAGCCTCTTTGTCTACGCCGTATCTTGACACTACCTGTCTTCGAACCACCCGAGAGGAGGGGTTCGGACGCCGTGATTTAACGCCTGTACACGCCACCCCGCCTAGCCCGGGCGGTGTAGATGGAACGGGAGTTGGTGAAGCTGGCTCAGTCGGAGGGACAGATCATCATGGCGTCAGGGAACCATGCCCAATTAATGGCCTTCAGGCGCACTGCAACAGCTCCCCGCGCATTGAATAGCCCCCATGCGCATTTAATGGCTCCCATGCGCATTTAATGGCTATGATACGTTGTGATCCTGGCGATTGCTTTGGGCGGAAGCCTCCCAGCCCTGTCTGCGTGGTCGGTTGGTAATGGGTTGGCTGTTCGTCGGGCAGCTACGTGGCCTGGTCACCCGACTGCTTATCGGGTGGCCACATGTCCTGGTCTTCAGCGGTCGTGATCTGGTTGCCTGGGCCTGGGACCTGGTCGGCCACCAAGCTTTTCTTCAGTATGTTGAGTTCTTTGCACAGGACCTCCTTCTCTTTGTATCTTGTGTGCGCGGTACCACCTGGCGGCAATGGAGAGAGTACCCCAGTGTAGAATACACCGATAGCGGTCTTAAGAATCTCTTTGGCCAAAACTGGTTTTATACACGGAAGTGTAAATTAAAACAATTTTGCACAATTAATGATGTGGCCCAATCTGCCATCCCTATCTTAATATGTGATCCAAATTTGCAAACTAAGGATATCATTCCATGTGGTTCTGTTTTGTGTGGAAAACCGAAGCAAGGAGAGGGAATCGGCCAAGGAGGCAAGGCTCAAACCCTAGCACATGAGGAAGTTTTGGTGCAAGTTCCAGGGCATAGAGCTGCATGGGCCACCAAAGGTGCATGGGACTTGGAGAGCAAGGCCACCACATGGGCCTACACACGAAGGAAACCGCATGGGCTGCCTTGTTGGGGCATGGCTTCATAGGCCAAGGCCTCATGGATGGTGAGCATAGGGGTTGGCATGAGATTTGGATAGAGATAAGGAGAGCCCAATTCATGCGAGAGAAGGAAACCAAGAGTCCAATTTGGTTTGGAGAGAAAGAAAGAATTCCACTCGGATTGACGGCATAATCTGACCTTAAAAAGTCCAAAACTCTCATGTTCATGCTTGAATTTTAATGATCATGGACTTTCTTGAGAGATTAGAAGATTATCTTCATATCTCTCCATAGCGACAAGTTCCAATTTTGCTTGCTTCTATTTTTAATCTAGTCGAATTTAAGTTTTAAAGTTGTAAAATTTTTTATCTATTAGAGTTCAAGTTGTATACGTTTAGGAGCTATATTTGAATCGGTTTAGATGTATTTTGACCATGCATTTTACACCAATATAAGGTCTAAGGGCACAACCTATTGTGGAGATGAGATTATGCATAAGAAATAAGAAAATGCTATGGTTGGTTTATGGTTCCAGTGAGCGTGTGTGAGTGCATGAGAGTTTCCCATCTAGAGTTTGTTGTATGGAAACAAGGCCGGGAGCACAATATTCTTGCAGATTGCTCATGGGGTCCACATGATCCATCTCTTCAATTTGTGGTTAACATTACTCATGGTTTGGGGAGGTCTTCACACTTGCTTCTAGATCGGTTCTAGCTGTTCTAGTGCAAGCCGTATCATACCTTTGCAAGAAGACAAGAAGGTGCAAGAAGGATGGGAGTGTTGCTATTTTTGGTTTCATCCCTTGGGTTGAAACCCTAGTTTGGCCAAAATAACACAACAGAGAAGAAAAACTTGCTATTGATTTCATGTACCGTGAAAGAATAGGCCATCCTATGTGCCAACCCCTAGTTAGCCCATATAAATTATAGCCTAAATCGTCTAGTCTCAACTATGTGCACTAACAACCTAATTCTACGTCAAGGTTTGTAATCCTAATGTAGCAAGCAATCAACTCAACTCTAGGAATATAAATTGTGCAATGTAAATGAGCACAAGTAAGTAAACCACAAGATGACACAGTGATATTTTTACCGTGGTGTTGAGAGAGTTGCCGATCTCCCATAATCTACGTTGAGGTAAGCCCAGACACTAAGAGGAATAAGCCAAACCTCTTACTTGACCATCACCAAGTGGAACATATGCACATATGGATACTCAATCCAGCTCTAGAAGCAATACATGCAACTAGGGGTGAAAACGGAACGGAAACGGTCGATAAATAGCTGTTCCGTTTCCATTTCCATATTTTTTTACCGGTAACAGAAACGAAATTGGAAACCCCGAAAACAGATACGGTAACGGATAGTGACAGAAACGGAAATGGAAGGGAACGGAGCGGATATGGAAACGGAAATGGAAAATTTCACAAGAATGTAGTACATGATCTATTCGAAGTTACAAAGAATATCTTAGTAACATTAGCCAACATTGAGCGAGCATGGTATGTACAAGAACATTGTTTACCTTATAACCAGCTAGCACTATCATAGTATAATAGCAAATATAGATAGTTTCATATCATAATATAATAGAAAACATATATAGTTCCACATCAAAATATAATAGCAAAGACATATAGTTCCACATTATACCACAATAGCAAACATATATAGTTTCACATCATACCACAATAGCAAACACATAGTTTCAAATCACCAAAACTCAGTTTTTTCTCAAGCTATCTATCCCCCATATCAGTCCATTATATTCTCTTCCATATCAGTACCATTGACATCATCTTGCTCCTCCAACTACAAAGACAAGCATGAAACAATATTAATGTTCTTGAGAAGACAATTAGAAGCACATTAAACTGAATTTTATTTGATTTGCATAATATGGTTTGTAAGTTAGATAAAAAAAAGGCAAACCATTGCTATCGAGCTTGCAAAATGTCGCTCAAGGCTATCCACATCCAACTCAGTCATGATAGATGCAATAGTACCACTTGAATGATTAATAAAAACTGATTAGGCTTAAATATTTTCACATTATGAACAAACTATTGAAGCAAACTAAAAAGTTATCTTTTGATGCTGCGGTCCAATCTTTAATACAAATTAAAGCTTGCACAATCTCAGATCTAGACAATTTGCGAAATGGGTCGACAACCCGCCCACCAAAGATGAATGCCGACTCAAGCAACAGCTGACACTTGAATAGATAGCACATCACGAGCAAAATTTGGGAGAGAATAGGGAGCTCAACTTGCTTGACCATCCACCATGACAAGATATCGAATTGCTTGTCTTTATAGATGCTAAAGGTTGCTCCAAGTACACTTCTAACTCATTTTTGGTAATATGATCTATTTCACTAATGCTATGTAAGACCATATCAAGCTCATCATCCTCATCAACACTACCAAGTTGAGAACCCACTTGGTGCCCATTTGTAGAACTAGAGACTGTCTTCTTCGAAGCAGATACATAAGCTTGGAACAACTCATGAACAACTTTAGTAAACTTATCAATCTCTTGCATAGAAGTAATGGGATAAATCTTGATTGCATAATATTCTATCACATTTCTCTTATATCTAGGATCAAAGAAGCATGCTACTGACAAGTGCCATGTTGATTTTTTCCCAATACTTGTCATATTTAATTTTCATAGAATATGCCATAGCTTTACTTACTGGGTCAGAGTTGTCACACCATTCTGCAATTGCAATCTTAATTTGACAAAACTTTCTGAAAAATAAATTCGTTGTTGGATATTTAGTGCCAGAGAATAGCTCAGTAGCATCATAAAATAGCTTCAAACATGCAGATATCGATGTTGCCATAGCCCAATTATTGGAAGTTGGAGGACATTTCTTATATTTGCTTGAATTCCGAAGAAAGAGCCTACCAAAAGCATCTTTATAGTGAATTGCACTCTTCAACATAAGATATGTGGAGTTCCACCTTGTAGGAACATCCAAAGAGAGACCCTTGGTCACATCCAAGTCACACTCTGAAGCACACTTCTTAAACTCTTCATACTGTAGTGGAGAGTTCTTCACAATTGCGACTGTATTTCTAATATTTGCAATGGCTGGTGCAATTGTCTTTAAACCATCTTGGGCAACAAGATTCAAAATATGATTCAAACATCTCACATGGAAAAAGATGCCATCACAGATTAATGGAGATATCTTATTGAGTTTGCTCACTATCCCCTGAACACATTTATCATTTGCTGAAGCATTGTCCAAAGTAAGTGCAAACAATCTCCTATCAAGATTCCAATCCACTACACGATAATAAAACGATAAGCACAAATTTTTTCCCGAATAATGTCCTTCTACATGCATGAACTTGATAGTTCTTTTTTGCATGCACCAACTGTCATCTATCCAATGTACTGTGATGCACATGTAGCCTTTATTTTGATTAGATGTCAACATATCTGACGAGGGCTGGGAACTCCTTGACCGGCCAGCGTGCGGTCAACGGATCCCCAAGCTCGGAAGGCCCCGACCGCGACCCAGTGCAGCCTTGGGGCGCTCGACCTCAAGCGCGGTGTGCGAGCTCGACCAAGACGACCTCGAGCTCGGCGGGGTCTCGTCTGAAGCCCCGATCCGCCCTAGGATTTCGGATCGCATTTGGTCGACAGCTTCAGAGAGCGGGTCGTGGGGATGACTAAGAGTCTGGCAGCAAGTTCGAAGGCGATTCTTGCCAACCCTCAAGGTGCACGAAGGCCCTTCCTAAGGATCGCTCCGGCCGTTGCTAAGGCGAGGGAGTATAAAGACCAAGGACGATGAGCTCTGGGGGGCGAATACAACATAGCACACACAAGAGCTCAAGCTAGGAATCACCGCATCTTGACTTGAGTTGTAAACACCGCTCAGACACCCATATAACAAGAATCACCACCGCAAGGTGACTGGAGAGAGCTATTACCTTCACGAGGCTCGAACCAAGATAAACTCGTCTCGTGCTCGTTGTCGCCTTGTTCGACCATCACCGCGATCGATTTTCTTCCTTCGTTCGAGCAAAACGCAGCTCGGGTCCCATAAACTCTCGACCCTACCTCTTTTCTTATGTTGACGATCCCGATCGCCGACAATGGGCGCCCACCGTGGGGCCCGATTGTTTTGTTTTTCGCAGAACGACACCAAGACTCGTGAGCATGGCGCCTTCATCGACAGATTTTCCAAAACGGACTCGACTCGTGTCCTCGTTCCGCCCTCACCGCCGCCGAGCAAAGACGCTCGGTGGTGGACGGTCAAGGCGCCGAGGAGATGCGGATGACCGTGATCCGCAGACCGGAAGACGCCGCCGGATGGTGCAAAGTTGCCATCAACCAAGCCATAACAGCTCTCCCATGGAGGCCCAGAGAAGGCAGTTCATCTTCGCCACCCAGCTCCCTCCTACAGGGGCGCCTCCCGCTTATCGCCCGGTCATGGCCAACCCCGATAGGGCGAGGTCGAGCTCTTTGCCGAGCCTCGCCGAAGAACTCGATCGGGCTGCGGCGAGGTGGCACCTCCGCAAAGATCGGTCAACACTCGGGACCCGCCCCAGAGAAGTAATGATAACACGCCGCGCCATCACCGCGGCGGACACCTCCTCGCAGAGTTAGCCCTCGAGCGAGTGCTCGGGACGAGGCTCGACACGACGCGCCCGGCGCCCCACGGCACCGCGCCAACCAGACCTCTGAGCCGAGCCGCCCGAAGTCGATCGGCAAAGCAGGTCTGCGGACCTCTCCGGACGTTCCGCCAGCGCCCAGTAGGTCCAGACCGCGTTACCAACAGTGATTCCGTGCTCGGCACCATGGTCGCCCCTCACGGAGGTCGGGCGCCGGGCAGCCTCGACTCGAAGTCCGGCAAGAGCGAGGATCTTATCGGCGATGACCACGATCGGCGCAGCACTGTCTCGCCCACGGTGCATGGCGACTCGACGACCTTCGCGCGTGCGGTGGCCGGCCCGGTTCAAGCCCGCGCTGATCGAGCGCTTCGACGGGACCAAGAACCCTGACGAGTTCCTATCCATCTATTCGACCGCTATCCTGGCGGCTGGAGGGGATGAGCTCGTAATGGCAAACTACCTCCGATCGTTTCGGGACGGGCCGCTAGGACTCGCTTTTTAATCGGCTCGCTCCTTCAGGTCGTGGCGCCAGATCCAGAACGCCTCCGCTCCAACTTCCAGAGTTGTTACGAGCGGCCGGGCAGGGAGAAAGATCTGGATCGTGTCATCCAGGGGAAGAACGAGCCACTTCAACGCGACTTTGTGCGGCGATTCATCCGCACAAGGAACCTGATCCCGAGCATTTCTACGAGGCCGCCATCAAGGCCTTCAAGTTCGGGTCCGTGATCGACGCCTCACCAAGACACAGAGATCACCTCGAGGCTCAGCGTCAACAAACTTTTTCCGCATGGCGGAGCGATGACGCGGACGCGACGATGCCGTCCGGCCGGAACGCGACTACGACCAAGGTAAGCTCGGTCTAAACCAAACAGAGGCCGGCCCGTCCAACCCTGTGAGCGCCGACCATGGCACCGCCCCAAGAAGCTAAGCGCTGGTCGAGGGCGGCGGGGTCTATGCGGTGATTGTCTCGGCAGATGGCCAGCGGAAGTCCTTGAGGTCCGAGGTCAAGCTCGGGAGGACTCAAAGCCTCGTCAAGGTCAACCTCGCCTCACCAGCGAAGAGCCACCAAAGAAGAGGGCTAACGATCAGAGTCCCGCGGATCGATGCTCAAGCTAGGGGCCGAGGGACGCGATGATACGACGAAGCAAAGTTTTGCCTATTCCGTATGCGGCCGCCACGACCTACGGACCGCAGGCGTGGCGGGAATATTGCCGACGCTTTTATGATGGGCGGGAGAGATGCCCGTGTTCTCGGCGATGACGACCAGCCCGACGGGTGAATGCCGGCGCGGAGCACGACGACCTCGACCTGGAGTTCCAGCAAGGCGAGCGCCGGATCGATGTCATCTTCGGTGGCTCGTCGGCCTACCAGTCCAAGCGCGAGGTCAAGGCCGCCGCACGTACCATCTACCAGGTCGCCGCTTGGAAGCCCACCGAACAGCCCTGCAAGTGGGCCGGGGCCACCATCACCTTCTCCCCGGAGGATGCTCTCCCAGGTATGGCTCGAGACCTAAAGACCGCTTTGAGTCGTGACTCGACCATCGGCAACACCACGGTCGGTCGCGTCATGGTCGATGGCGCAGCTCTCTTAACTTGTTGCAGTAGAGCGCCTCGGATGCAGATTCCCCGGTCGAAGGTCAAGAGCATCACCATACCATTCTTCAGGATAGTCCCCGGGAGTTCGACCACCCCCTTGGGGCAGGTTGTCTTGCCCGTCACCTTCGGTGGCTCTGACAACTTTCGCACCGAGTTGATCACCTTCGAGGTGGTCGAGGGTGACCACCCGTACAACGCCATCCTCGGGCGACTTGCCTTGGTCAAATTCATGGCTGCCAACCATTATGGCCATCGGTGCATGAAGTTACCTGGCCCCAACGGTGTCATCATCGTCTTGGGCGACCTACAAGCGGCGCAGATAGTCAGGAGACCAAGGCCTTGGCCCTTGCAGCGCAGCGCCTTGCCATCGGCCAGAGGAGACGACGAAGAACGCCGCCGAAGGCGGCGATACAGCTTAGAAGGGCAATAAAGGCCGTGCCGCCGACGAGAGCGACCCCACCAAAAGCGCCCACGTCTCGGCGAGCCGAGTCCCAATAGGAACTCGAGCTCGCCACCTTCCTTCCAGCGCCAACAAAGGTATATTCGCTGGGAGCCCGCGGATATGCCCGGCCCCGAGGGAGGTGATTGAGCACAAGCCGCAGTGGGATCCGGCTCCGACCAGGCGCCAAAAGTGCGCCGCTTCTCCCGGAGAAAGTCGAGTCATCAAGGAGAACCTTGACAAGCTCTTGAAGGCCGGCTTCATTCGTGAGATTAACTACTCCGAGTGGCCGCCAACCCGGCCATCGTGCGTAAGAAGGAGGAAAGTGGAGAATGTGCGCCGACCATACGGGTTGAACTCGCTTGCGAAGGACAATTTCCGCTCACAAGATCGACTGATCGTGGACTCCACCGCAATGCCAAGATGTTGAGCTTCTTGGATGCTTACTCGATACCACCAGATCAAGCCGGGCGATCGACGACGAGAGCAAGACTTCCTTCATCACGCCGCTTGGCACCTATTGCTATACGCACCATGTCATTTGGTCTCGCACAATGCGGGGCCACTTTTCAACGCGTCGATGACCAAGACTTTCGAGCCCCAGATCGGGCGGAACCTTGAGGTCTACGTGGACGACATCATCGTCAAAAGCTCCGAGGGGGCGACCACGTTCGCGACCTCGAGGAGACCTCGCCAACCCGAACAGCACAAGATCAAGCTCAACCCCGAGAAGTGCGATTCATGCAAGGCGTCCCGAAGGTGCTCGGCTACATGATCGGGGCTCGGGGTTGGTCCAAACCGAGAAGATCGAGGCGATCGAAAAGATGGCACCCCGACCTCGATCAAGCAGTGCAAAGCCTCATCGCCGCATGGCCGCCTCAAGAAGTTCATCTCGAGGCTCGGCGAGCGGCTCCCATTCTTCCAAACCTTGCGCAAGCACGGGCTTCGAGTGGACTCCAGAGGCTCCAACGATCCTTCGACGACCAAGACGCACTGCCGCCCCCACCCTCCTTACAACGCCACAACCCGGTGAGAAGTTATTGCTATATCTCGCGGCCACCCCCATGCCGTTAGTGCCGCCTGGTGGTATGAACGGGCCTCAAAGAAGACCCATTTATTATGTCACGAGGTCTTGCACGTACCAAGGAGCGCTACCCGCAGTACGGCTGTTATATGCTCTCCTTATGGCTTCGCGAAGCTCCAAGACTATTTCCAAGCGACTCCGTGGTCGCCCCGAGCAACTTCCCCGCGGGGACATCCCGAGGAACCCAGAGGGCGGCGGGCGATCGCCAAGTGGGCCATGGGCGGGCGGCGTTGACGCCCGTGTCGCGGGCACGACGACCATAAAGTCGCAAGTGCTCGCCGACTTCGTGGTCGAAAGCAGACGCCGCAGCCCGCTTCCCGAGCCAGTCGAAGAGGAAAAGCCCGGTCATGTTCTTCGACGGCCGATGACCTTCAAGCGCCGGGCCGATCCTTATCCTCACCCGCGGCGACAAGCCGATGTACGTAATTCGTTTTGGCTTTCAACACCAACAATGTGGCGGAGTACGGCCCTCTTGGCCGGCTTTACGAGCTTGCAAGGCCTTGGGCGACGCCGTCTGGTCATGAAGGGCGACTCGGCTCGTCATCAACCGCTCAACAAGGACTACCAATGCTCGGGAGACTCGATGGCAAAGTACTCGCCGAGGCACGCAAGATGGAGAAGTGGTTCCGAACTTGGAGCTCAAGCACATCCTCAGAAGGACAACTCCAGTAAGGATCGCCTCTCCAAGCTCGCTCCTCCAACGACGACGCCCCACCCGACGTCATCCTCGAGACGCTGGCGGACCCGTCAATCTCCGACTAAGAGGTCGCGCTTCGCCATGGTCGGTGTGCCCTCTCCGGCCGAGGCCATCCACGATTTCTTGCTCGGGGCAACTCGCCACCCGCCCGCCGAGAGGAGCGGATTGCGGGCGTAGTTCAGACACGCTTGTCGAGTGAGAGCTTTACAAACGCAATGTTTAGTGATCTCGACGCGGTGCATCTCCACGAGAAGGGTAAGTACCTCATCGCACGACATTCACTCAGCCTCTGTAGGGGCGACTCGTTGTACAGACAATGGTGGAAGGCCTTCCGCATGGGGTACTATTGGCCCTCGGCGCTTCAGATGCTCGTGATATCGTCCGCACCGCCGAGCTCGCCAATTCCACGCCCGAAGTCGATCAACCCGCCCACGCTTCCGGACCATCCCGCCGCGTGGCCCTTCTCGACACGGGGCTGGACATCCTCGTCCTTTTCTCAAGCAACCGGGGAAGAAGTTTACGTTCGTCATTGTTCGACACCTTCACCAAGTGGATAGAGGTCAACCGGTCTCGACCATAATCGCCGGGCGGCGTTCATTTCTTCCGCTTGTTCGTGGTCACCGTGCACGGGTTCCATGCAAAATTATCATCGACAACCAGGTTTCGTTTATCAAATGAAGTTGTTCCAGAGTTTTGCGAGGAACTCGCATCAAAATCTGCTTCGCTTCGGTGGCTCACCCCAAAGCAACGGAGCAATGGAACGCGCCAACCGCAAATCGTCCAGTATGCCAAGAAACGAGTCGCAGATGAGCTCGACGACACGGACAAGGCCTCGGTGGACGAACTTCCCAATCGCCCTATGGTCTATTCAGACCACAACAAGCCGAGCCACGTGGTCCACACCCTTCCACTTCGTGTTGCATCGGCCGCCCCGCCTCCCGAGGTCACGCTTAGGCTCGCCAGGTCACTTTGGTCGACCAAGTCTACCGAGCATGAACGGTCTCGACCTCACCCGCAGAAGAAGTAAGATGTCGTGCCATCGCTACGATCAATGCACTACCAGAAGCTCTTCGCAGACATGCGTCTCGGTCGACGACCTAGGAAGCTCCTTGTTGGGGACCTAGCCCCGAGGCGATTCAGAGCTCGCCCAAAGACCAATAAGTTATCCTCATGTGGAGGGCCCCTATAGAGTTGTTTCAATAAATCGCGACGGGCTTACGGCTAGCGATGCCCGATGGCGAGAGCTCTCTAGCTCAGGAATATAGATCACTCCTAAGTTTTATGTGTAAACTCTATGCCTCACATTTCAATAAAGCCGGTCTTTCATTTTTGCCCTTTTTTATGTCTGCTTCCACTTATGTTGCTGCTATTTCTTTTTCGACGGTTCCTCGTTTGTTTTTTTCGAACACGACCTTCGTGCGCAAGCGCATTTGCTCCTAGTCTAAGTGACGCAGGTTTGACGCTCACCCCAATGACGAGCTAAACGTAGTTTAACCTCTTCGCAATCTAGCTCTTCCTCGTGTCTCGGCTCGAAGCCGAGAACCTCGCCGCTTAGCCGCCGAGCGATATGCATGGTCGCGAGAGCCGCTCGAGCACTAACCTACTTAACGATGTCCGCTTGTGCCCTTCTACCTTTGCGAATTGTTCCTCCACTTTGCGTGTCGTGGCCTTCGTCCATATTTAAGTCTTGTGCCCGAGGCACGCCGCCGACCTCGACCCAACTGGCCGGGTAAGGCGCCCTATCCACAAGACGACCCAGAAAGCACGGAACGGCTAACAAGCAAAGCAAGAAAGACTTCAAGCATCCCAAGCTACGGATTTACAACAGGACGAGGTTTTTTGTACACCAAAACAAACCACTTCATTAGTACATTCCTTGCTTTTTGATGTTTCCTTACAGTCGGCCATCTCATGAGCAAGCTTTTCCCGCCGGTGGGCCACTTTTGCCTTCGTGGTTGCGATCTCACCACGAGCCGAGGGCTTCTTTGGGAAGCATCCACGGCCGACGCCGCTCGCCTTCAAGCCGGGCCAGGCACTCAACGCCGCTTACCGACGCTCGAGCTGAAGCCGAGCCCGGGACCTTAGTCCCGGCCCAAGAGGCGACTTCACGGAGCCTTCTCCAACTACCGACTTTAGCTGCTCGACCTCGAGCGCCTTGGTGGCACGATCGAGCTTCCCCTCAAGCTCGAGGATTTTGGCCTCGAGCTCGGGGGACGCCCTCGTCGTGGAGTGTGCCTGCTCCGCAGCGGCCCTCTCCAGGTCCTTGACCTTGGCCTGCTCGGTTTTGAGCGCCTTGTTGACGCTCCCAAGTTCCTCCTCGAGCTGGAGTATCTTGGCCTTGAGCTCGGGAGTCGACGCCCATGAAGCCTTCTCCAGAGCCGATCTTGGCCCGCGGCCTCGAAGGCCAGGGCTGAACGCGGCGCGCCCTCGCTCCACGGCCTTAAAACAAGTCACGTTGGGAGCCCCGGTGCGCTCGAGCTCTTCGCGTGGGCTATCTCCTGCGCCCTCATCGTCGGCGAGATCGCCGAGTCTTGGGTCTTCCGCCGAGCTCCCCGCCGACCTCAATGGTCCGAACGAGCTGTCACGCCAACCTCCGTGCGGTCTCTATCAAGGCCGAGGAGACCTCAAGACGACAAAGATGCTCTCGGAGGCCTTGTAGCCCTTGAGAGGCATGGTCGATCACCTTCACGATTTAAAAGGGTGGCCCAAAAATGAGAGGGACAAGGAGGTCAAACCACGAGCCACGGTTGGCGGAAGGCCCTTACTCGGAGAGCGCCCCTCCAGCGCGGCGCGGTGAAGTCCTCACGGCCGTCAATACGATCGCGAGGATCTTCTCCTCCTCGTCAACCGCCATGCCGGTGCCGGATTGACCACGGCCACCGATGGCGACTTGGGCGGGACTCGAAGTCTCGCCGGGCGCAGTTATTCGCTGCCTCCTCCGGTGGGTTAAGGCCACCGACGGGGGAGGACATAGCGGCAGTGCTAGCCCCGATCTCCACGGTCGGGGTCCCGTTCGTCTTCGGCGCCAAGGGGATGGCAGCCGGATCCGCCTCGGCATTCACGACCTCCGTGGTTCGGGTGCCGCGACCTCGGCCCAGCAAGATCCACAAATGGGAGGTTCATGGAGCGTCTGGCGACCGATCACCCCCGTGGACGGCGGGATCGCGCCCCAACGCCCGGGCGATCGTGGTGGTGGGGTCTTGGAGGCCACTTCAATCGTGGGCCTCAAGGCCCCGAGTATCCTCCTCACGGGCTTGAAGCCCGCTCGGCAAAGATTCGTGGTCATGGGCCTCACCTGTCAGAGTCCGCTACGATCATGGGCTCGTTTTCTTCGGACGAGTCGTCAAGCCCTTGGTAGAACTCACCACCAAGGGCTGGCCCGAAGAAATGCGTGTCCCACGACGATCGCGCGCATGACCACCAAGGCATTCTCCTCCTCGGACTCGGACTCGCATCGACAATGTACCATCGCAAACGGGCAAGTTTCGAGCTCGGGTGCTCGAGGTCCGCGATCAAAAGCATACTCTAAGCCGAAGATACGGCGGGGCGGCGCACCAGATGCCGGGCCTACTGGTCACTGATCTCCTCCTCGCCGAGGGTCGCGAAGGTCTTGTTGTCCCGACAGTTGAGGGGGCGCGGCGCGCTGCGGTCCTCGCCCCGAGACCTCGAGGTCCGAGTCGGCTCAGACGCCTGGCCATGGGGTTCGCTCGCGCTCATGGGCCGGGGTGCCCAAGACTGGCGGCGGCAGCGCTCTTCTGGCTGCTGCGTAAGGGAAGACTCGTCGACGGCAAGGCATGAAAACACAAGCTCGGGGCTCGGCTAGAAGGGCCCTTACTGCGGCACGGTCCCCCACTCGACGTGGCGTTTTTTCGCCTCCGTCGCTTGATCCGACCGATGGAGGTCGCTTCTTCCTTTCTTGCTCCTCGCCCGCTAAGCGGTACGGAGCATCCTCCGCCGTGTCCAAAGAACTCTGGTGGGCCTACGAGCAAGCAAAGCTCGTGAAGGCTCGCAGCAAAAGACTCGAGCGCTTGGTCGGGAGACTTACCTCGCCCTTTCGACGGAGTACATTCTTCGACGGGTTGCCGATGACGTATTCGCGGCGCCACCTTCCCAAACATCTCGACCATCCTGGCGGCGACCCAGATTCTTTTCTTAACCGCAAGGCAAGCGGCCGTCAGAGAAGGCCTGAGGGTGTACACGAGCCGCACCTTGGGACAAGAAGACTTACTAGACGTGTTCTCGCGGGTAGCATCATCGGACCCTCGATCTCAAAGAACGGGTGCTCCCTCCGCCGAGAGGGACACACGGTTCCGCAGAAATCATTAGCGTCGCTTTGCCGTTGAGATCGTGCGTGGCGCAGATATGGATGAGGGCGATGGCCTCCTCGTCGACCTCGAGGTCGCTCGACCGAGTCTCCTTCTTGCGGTTGGCGATGGGGGTCCTTCAGACACGGCCCGGCCTCGCCCCTCTTGAGTAGAACCGGCATTGCTCCACGAGCCGAGGAATCCCGGATGGAACTTAGGAAGGCCCACTTGAGCCCGACCACGCCGGAAGTAGAGGCATCCGACCACGGGTCCTTCCCGAGCGGAAGAGACCAAGCATGGGAAGAAGAGCGAGGAGTCGGGAGGATCCCTAGGAATCCTCGCATAGATGGGAAAAGATGGTGAGGAGAAGAACGGAGTTCGGCACGAGTTGATGAGCTCGATGTCGCACTGGAGAGGACCTTCGTGATTTAACTCACTCTCCGGGTCCGCAAGCCAAAGAGGGCATAGTGCTCGCAGTGCACGATCTAAATCGTCCTTGGGTGCGGCTCGATCTCGTTGCGGCAGCGCATGTAAACGGGTCTAGAAGCCCTGGGACTCGAGCTCCTTCATCCTCGAGTGCGACAGTAGTGCTCCTTCCTAACTTGGCCATGGCGGTTGAGTCTGGTTTGGTCCGAGGGGAAAGGAGGACCTTGCTTTCGGGCGAGAAGGCTTGAAGGCGAGGGCGCAAGAGCAAGAGCTTTCGACGAACGCCATGTATTGGGTTTATAAACCGCAGTTCGGTCCACGGCACTCAAAAGGCGTACAACCGCGATTTGACGGGCGCGATTAAGGCTTGGGCTACGGAGTCGAGACGCCGCCAGTGCCCACCAACCGCTCACATCCGCATTCAACATCGAGAAGTCCGAAGGTCGCCAGTGTCGAGGCCAAGGACTTGCCTTGTGGTCTCCGCCCGACTCGACCAAGGAGTCAAGACCTCTGAAGGTTTTTTCCGCCCCAAGAATAAGGCTCGAGGTCGCCCCGAGGGTTCCTCCGACCTAGAGCCTCAAACTCGGCCGACGAGGATCGGGAACTCCTTGACCGGCCGGGCGGCGGTCAACGGATCCCTGCTCGGAAGGCCCCGATCGCGACTGGTGCGATCGGGCACTCGACCGAAGCGCGGTGCCCGAGCTCGACCAAGATGACCTCGAGCTCGGCGGGGTCTCGTCAAGCCCCGATCCGCCCTAGGATTTCAGATCGCATTTGGTCGACAGCTTCAGAGAGCGGTCGTGGGGATGACTAAGAGTGCGCTGCAAGTTCGGGGCGCTTGTCGCCAAACCCTCAAGGTGCACGAAGGCCCCTTCCCAAGGATCGCTCCCGGCCGTTGCGGGCAGAGGGAGTATAAAGACCAAGGACGCATGAGCTCCAGGGGGGACGAATACAACATAGCACACACAGTAGCTCAAGCTAGGAATCACCGTTACTGACTTGAGTTGTAAACACTGCTCTGTACACCCATATAACAAGAATCACCGCCGCAAGGCGACTGGAGTAGAGCTATTACCTTCACAGGGGCTCGAACCAGTATAAACTCTCGTCTCGTGCTCGTTGTCGCCTTGCTCCGACCATCACCGCGATCGATTTTCTTCCTTCGTTCGAGCAAAACGCAGCTCGGGTCCCATAAACACTCTGACCCCTACCTCTTTTCTTGCGGTTGACGATCCCGATCGTCGACAATATCCATGGTTGTACTAAAGCGGTATTCAAGTGTTTTAAAGTACTCATACAGTTTTTTCTTTTCCTCCACAAACATATTTAATATATCTTTCCTCACAGTAATGCGACTTTTAATTGGAAAAGAAGGACGCAAACACTTGATAATGTCCACAAAGTACTCATGCTCAACAATATTAAAGGGATATTCATGCATGATAATTGCAAGATAGAATTTCTTCAAACTGACAGCCTCATCATACCTATAAGTCTCAATAGATGCAATGGATTCATCGCCCTCACTCTTCTTCAGGTTAATTGTTTGCTGCCCGGTCAAGATAAAATGCTTGTGTTTCAAATTATTTTTGAAACCCGATGTTCCTCTACTGCTCTCGCATCGACCTTTGTAGCAACATCCAGTCTTGTTACACCTAGCCCATAGTTGTACAACATTGTTGCCCTTTTCATCTTTTGCATTAACCTCATACTTGGTGAAGTGTGCCCAAACATTAGAGGTGGCTTTCTTAGCTCTTTTTCCGGTGGTGGCTTACCCTGCTTTCATCGATCAAATCCACACTTGGAGTTGAAGTAGTAGTCAGAGAACATTTGGAGTTGGAGTAGCACTAGGGGCTCCTAAAGAGCAATGATTGAGCCAAAGCGGGGGATGTCGCGCTTGCACTGCTACTCCTACTTACAGTATTGTCCATGGTTATCTGTTACATTACAATAAGTGATTAGTTGTACAATATCTCGAATTTGATAGTTGATCATGCAATAGAGTATGAGTGTAGTCTCCTCCCATTTTATTAAAAGGGGAGAAAACAATAGCTTACAGTATGGTTTTGAATTGTTGTTCAGTCAGGTACCACTCACCAATACCACAGTCTACATCACAATATTGGCATGATCTAAACAATTATTGGATTTGTTTGGGCATAAGGTCATTGTTTTAGATCTAGATTAGTCGGGTATGGATCTCACAATTACTCATCAGCATTAATGACCATTAACAAATTTCACAATGGTAACATGTGAATATTGACACTTCTATATTGTCAGATACAACCCCTTATGTAAATGCTTATATAGGACCTTATTTGATTGAAATGAATTCATCTGAAAAAGTTCTGATAACTTGTAAGACAAACTGAATTGAACTGGTCCAAAAAAAATTCGAGTTGAGCTTCTTTAAAATATGGAAATCTGTTTTTTCTTTTCATATTTCTGTAAATTCTTACATGCCATGTTTAGATGCGCTGGGATTATTGTAGACCATTAGAACCAGAGTCATATGGTGGTAAATACAACTTTACTGGTTTGGATTGCTGTAGGCTACTTAGATAAAAGCAATTCCACTATAATTAGGCCCTTTGGTGCTAATGCAATAGTCCTGACTATACAAAAGGTACGCCCATCACAAGGAATTTAGAATGTATCAGAATTATTTAGACCATTAACACAGAAAGATCATATGGTGCTAACAAAGCAGAATCTCAAACAGATTTTTTATAGAACTATGTTGGTGGCAAAGTTGTGCACATGCACCTTTATGATCACACCAGAAACATAGAAACGGTTTGGATCACACAAAAAACAGTCATATATATGAAAAAGCACTCAAGAAATTTAGTAACGGTGGGGGTCGCCGGTCGGGGAGTGCGATGGACGAGGTGGGGGTCGCCACCGGTCAGGACTCGGGAGGTGGGAGCGGGACTCGGGAGGTGGGAGCGGGACTCGGGAGGCTTGGACTGGCGGCTAGGGTTCCAAGTTCTGATAGTAGGCGCATGGATGTTTCTGCTGGCAGGGCTGAACTGGCGATGGATGTTTCGAAATTCGTTCTGATTAATGCAAATTTCCGCCTGCTTCCGCTTCGTCGAAATCGGTGTTCCGCTTCGTTTCCATTTAGGAAAAAAAATTGTTTCCATTTCCGACAATTTTCGTTTCCGTTTCCGAAAAATAGCTTCCATTTCCGTTTTCGTCCGGAACGGTCCGAAAGTTTCCATTCCGTTTTTACCCTTACATGCAACCAAGGGAAGACCCAATAGTATGGCAGGTTGGGCTACTACCTCACCTACAATTTACAAGGCTTCTTATACCAAACTGTGTATATACTGCATAGCCTAACAAATTTGGCCCATAGGTAGGGTATAGCCCAACAAATTTATACTCAGATGTGTATATACTTCAAGTTTGCTCCCACCTATAATTTCTTCCTAGATCCGCCACTACATACAACTAGAGATCTTTCTCCTTGCTCACGAAGTGCAACACATGCACAATTGAGAGGAGAAACTCACATCAGCTCAAGAGAGTGAAAAGGAACAACAAAAGCATAGTTCATATCTGGCCATGGTGGGTACTTATAGCCCATACAATAAAAACTAGCCATTAGGGAAAAAAATCTTTTGAAAAAGCAAATTCGGACATTCCTAATGCCCAAATTTGTACATTGCTAACCGGCAAAATCGAACATTCTCAACAGGCACAAATCAACGTGGAATCCAACCGTTGTAAGAAGTCAAATTTGGATTCCGAATTGGAGGGAGAGTTCATTTATTTATACAACACAGTTTAATAGATCTTAGAATGTGCCCTACATATGTATGTTCTAGCAAGTGTAGAAGATACCATTCGATCATTAAAAATATTACTACAGACTACAGTGACAGCGTCGGGAAAAATTCAAGACTAACACACAACAAAAAGTATAGTTCCCATACAAATTTTTTTTTAGGTGCTAACAGCCTAAATTGTTGATGTCGGCTATAGCCATGTCCATCCTAAGGTTTCGGTCCTAAAGTATTGTCTAGGGGCTCTGGTTACCATAGCTAATCATCATGGATCGATCATGAATCCTTCATATAGTTCGCAAGCTAGGTAAGATCGTCAGTCACAACTGACTCATCAAACCACAATGAAGGTCTACTGAACTTTCTTTGATCTTGGAACGGAAGAGGAGCCCAATTCTTTACTGGATGATCTGATGATGAAAAGAACTGTTTCCACCAGCATGCCACCAACTAATCCTAAGATGCCTCCAGCAGCATTCTGAAAAATCATAAATAAGGTGGTTACCACACAAGGTTTAAATAATGTGCTATACTAATAGTTTGGATAAAACATTGCTTTCAAAATTCACAACTACAGAGGAAGGAAAAAATATGCTGCTATTTTGTCCACTGTAAATCAGACTCCTCACTGCTATATATAATGCAACCATCCTAATCCTCTTTGTCACAATGTTTTGTAGGGTGGGTCTATGCACTGTGATAGAAGCAGCGAAGTTGAACCCAACCGTTAAGAGAAAAAAAAATCCACAACTTAAAATTACACGACGGAAGCATATGCTGTACTCATGGACTTACCATTACAGGACTGTTGCTGAACAAAGCTCTGAAAGCAGCAAATCCGACCAAATAACCCGTGAACATTATAAGGACAACATGCAGACCTGAAAGAAAAGGAAACATCCAATTGATCAGTGAACACCGTACAACCAAATGCTAGCAGCCTAGACTCAAAAGTAAACACAATGTGCTAGTGTACAAAGAGGATATGCACACTTTTAACAACTAAAAAGGATGCTGAATTTGCCCATTCAAAATTTTCAATTTGGATAAAATTCCAGCCATATAGACGTCATCAGTAACACACTGCCTTGCCCAAATTACAAGCAGGAAGAAAACAAATTAAATTTCATTGTGCTTGAAAAGATATGCAGAGTAATAGATAGTAAAAACAAAAAATGTTCCTTTTAGTGAAACATGCCTCATGCTCATGGATCCATCAAGTGTAATCCTAAAAATGCAGACTGCAAACGTATCTATGCAACCTATAGCCTATGGGTAGTTTGAAGTGACTAACTATTCCCATCACTTGATTGTATGCCACTGATTTGTGTAGTACATTCTACTTAGTTGAACAAATTTTTAAGCTTTAAACACCATAATACTGTGCATTTTTGTTCAGTTTTTAAGCATGCTTTTGTGTAATACTAACTTAAGTTTTATTCTCACATGGAAACTTGATTACAAGTTACACAATCATTTGTTGAAATCTACGTTTTCCGAATTATGAAAAGTTCAATTCTTGCATTAGCAGTCATGATTCTGAGGGCTTTGGGTTGTTTGTAAAACCACAAAACACATCCAGTTGAGGAGCTCAAGAAAGCTATTATTTTCTGATGAAACAAACAAGACATTATGACCCTAATACAAAAAAACCTGATGATTGCAGTGATCAATGTGCAAAGAGAGTATCAATACGATAGTTGATACCGAATCCGATCTGATCCTTGTAGGAGGAGAAGGGCTCGGGGTTGTCCTCCTTCCTCGGCGCGACATCCCTGACGAGCTCGGCGTAGTCCTTCCTCTCCTGCATCTCCCGGAGCTTGTCCAGCCTCGCCTTGAGCTCATCGCTCTACGCGCGCGCAGCCAAATCAGAATCAAAATCCTTTGCCTACAGCACACCAACTCAGACGACTAGCGTGGCTATTGCTTCCCAACTCACCTTCTCACGAGGCTTGGGGCTGGGCAGCACGAATTCGGCTCCTCGGAGGAGGTGGCGGAGAGGCGGGCGGCCGTGCGAGTAGGTGGCGCACCAGATGGCGCGGAGGGAGCGGTAGGGGACGGCCGGCTCCGAGGAGAGGGTGGCGGCGAGGTCGCAAAGCTCGCCGGTGAGATCTCGGGAGGAGGCAGCCGCGGAGAGGAAGGAGCGGATCGGATCGGTGGCGGCGACGACGAGGCCCGACGTGGCGGTCGTGGCGGCCATGGCTGCTTCTGCTCAAAGGCTGGGGACCTCTCCAACTGGACTAACAACACCAAGGAGGAGTACAAGTATTTGGATTTGGATTTGGGCCTTGCCCAGATCCAAATCAGTTTAGAGCTCAGTCGATGACCCACGACGCGATGGCTGGGCTCGATGTAAAAACATCTTCTCTACACCTCTCCAGGCCTGCATAAAAAATAAAAACCAATCACCGCATATAAACCCACCGCATGTGATAAGACCTAACAAGAGATAAGATATTATAACCATATTCGGTTAGATCCTATCTCTTCTGTGTGAGCGAATCCAAACTCATCTCTTATGATTTTTTTATATATTGAGCATCCTCTATATACAAGAATCAATCTAATAAGGCGAGAGAATTTTGCTCCATACTTTGTGTGCTGCAGTTATTGTGATTGTATTGGCGTGCTGTTGATTGATCATGAGTGAACGACTACGTTTTACAACACGTTATCAGTACAAGTTTCCACCAAGGCCAATTGCAATCGTTTCACTGTGACAATCGACACTGCGCCGAATTTCATCCTGCTACACGCAATCATCCTATATCAAACCCTACGTAAGCACTTCTATGTAATCGTTGATCTGGTAGATCATCACATCAATTCATATCATGTATGTTGTTTCTGTTCATCACATGATTTTTGTTCATAATCAATACATGAAAAAAATCGACACCATCTTTGCTTGCCCCGAAGGCAACGCCTGCACGCCTCAGTGGCCTCGCCAGCGCTGTGCAGCTGCACCCGAATCACACCTCACAAAGAGGCGGCGGTGTGGCTCTCTGCCTTCCGCCCGAAGCAGCGGCAGTGCCTGCTCACTGCCCGGAGAGGTAATGGCGACTGTGCATCTAGATGCGGCAGAGACGCCCGACGTGCCACGGCTTCCACCCCTGCAGTGGCGACAAGTCCTCGGCCGAGGCACCCACTCCGCACCCGCACGGTAGTGGCCAGTTCATGCCGGCTGTGATGAAGGCAGCATTGCATTCATGTTCGCCGCAGTAGGCACTGTGTCCATGCCAACCAGTGAACGCGTGCCTGCAATGGAGTGGCCCTTCGGCTCCCGCGCCGGTAGTCGCAGACCCACGGGCATTCATGCCCGCGCGACGGCGAAGAGGCCCCTTTGGCTCTTTGGCTTCCACATGCACACGCACCGGTGGAGCAGCCCTTCGGCTGCCACGTCGGCAGTCGCGGACGGATGAAGCCTTGGCTCCCACACCCGTTGCGTGACCATCCGCTTCGGCTTCTCTGCACCTTCGCGCCCCGCTGGCCGCACCCGCCGCGCCGCCGGTTGCTTCATGCTCGCCGGTCGTTCCGTGCTCGTCGCATCGCCGGCTGCTGCGCAGCCTGAAGCCGCACCCGCAAGGCCGCCAACTACTGCTTCACTCGTGCGTTGCTCACACCCACCGCACCACTGGCCGCGCTGCCTACATCGCCGGCAGCCCCGAGCTGCCACCCCTGCTCGTGTCACACGAGGCAAGTGACAGCTAGGGTGCGGGAAACCCCTAGCCACTGCACTGCTAAGAGTCGACATTTTTGGTCTGAGTGTTCAAGTGGGCCAAGAGAAGCCCACTCGGCCCTCTATAAACAGGAGATTGTCGGAATTGAAAAAATTCTAGAAAATTAGTACTAGAGATTGGATTTCTTAGTATATAGGCTTTCGTAAATTTTGATAAAATTAGTATTTATTACACATTGGAAGTTCCATGCTCTGAGATTATTTTCTAGCTTTATGCCATTTTTATTATGTGCTAGAATTTATTTTCTGTTATTTAAGTAATTCTGAAAATTGCTTGAAAAATTAACAAAAAATGCTGGAAAATTAGGAAAAATTATGTATGACCCATTGATGTATGTTATGTTGCTGGATTCATTTTCCTTAGTTCCATGTTAATATGTGTTGGAATTTATTTTTCTATTATTCAATAATTCTGAAAATTGCTTGGTAATTAGCCAAAAAAAACATAAAAATGCTAGGAAAATTCCAAAAAATTCTAGATAGCATTTGAGACCTTTTAAGTCTCTAGATTAATATTCTTAGCATTATGCCATGATTAATTCATGTTGAAAGTTATTTTCGGTTAATCGGTAATTCTGAAAATTGCTTAATAATTAGTAGAAAAGTATGAAAAATGATAAGAAAATTTCATAGAGCATATTGAAAGCTCCATATCTCTAGATTTATTATCCTAGCATAATTCCATATTGATATATGTTGAAATTTACTTTTGTGTTATATGGTAATTCTGAAAATTGTTGAATAATTAGCAGAATGACATAAAAATTGCTAGGAAAATTCTGAAAAATTTTAGATAATTATCTACTAAATAGATATAGACCAAACTTTAATGATTGAAGAGTGAGCATGCATTGTAATGATTTTACCAGTAGTAAAAGTCATTTTGCATAAATAGAAATAGGATATGTTGGACATCGCAAAAAGATGATACTTATTAAGCTAGCCCTGAATGGCAACAATTACCTTACTCGGGTAATGAATACTAAGATTAAGATTAATCTGATAACTTGATCTTTTAGAGCTACTGTTTTCCTAGCCTGAAGCTAGTACTCCTGATCCTCCCGAAGCCGCCAGATGTACGGCTCTGCACCTCCTAAGGCACCATCTTCATACGGACCTGAAGTCCAAATAGTTGATGGAAGATGACTAGCTACTACTTTTGAATTCCCTGAAGGAAAAATATATGACCAGCAAAGATCCATCCTGTTGCTAGAGACACAACGCGAATGGATCCTCCCATACTTTCAGGATTCTAAAGGCTATGGCAGCATATAATTTTTTTGTCATACACAAGCTTGTCATTAATCTAACATTATGTAACAAGAAAGTTACTAATGCTAAAAAGATTGGCAAGATATTATGCACCTTCTACCCTAATATGAGGATATTGTTGTAATAGTATCGCCATACCCAGTACCAAAAGTACTTCGAGCTTATATGCATTTTGCTATTAGAAGTAGAAAAACATGATGAACTCCTAGTAAAGAATCATCATGTACTTCCTAAGGGAGTCTTGCAGTGCCCGAAGCACATGTAAATGCTCAGCAGGCTAGTAATAGCTGTGGCTGCAGAAAGGGCCAATGGAATAAAGGGAATAGGGGAAGAGGCAATTCATAGTGAAAAAGTAAAGGTAAAGGGTAGGAACTTCCAAAAGTAAGACTGCAAACCCTGAATAACCCTATTTTAGGTATGGATGCATTGGCCATTGGTCATGCAACTATTGCATCCCGAAGCATGTGGTAGACCTTTACACAAAATCTACTGAAAAAGTCAATAAGATCGGGGGTAAACAATGTTGAATCATACTTTACCGGTCAACCTATTATTGACACGGATGCTGAGAAGTGTGATAATATGGTTCTTGAAATTATAAAGTTTGAGGAGTCCTAGAAGGACATATACAACTCATATGGAGACCTGGATTAGACTTCTAAGTATTCCTTCACTTTACTAGTCGATGTCATATATTCCTTATAATTAAGTCTCCTTATCAGTTTAGCCTAGTTCCTGAATGAACATTTGGTCTACGCTCCTGTTGAGCGATTATCATTCAAAATTGAATCAATTGATATTTCCCAGATATTTGTTTAATTGTGCTATATTTGTTTTATATTCTACAATTTGTTCCTGATGCAACAATTGTTTAATTGATAAATCATTCTTCTAATATAGAACAAAGTATAATCAGATGATAGAGGAGAAAATTTATCTAGAAGACAGTTGTACCACACTAAGTGAATTGGAAATATTATGATTATCGCCAGAAGTGATACTCTCATAGTTGGCACTAGAAGAATGCCATATTATACCCTAAGTGCAGTCGTACTCCTTTAAGTTTTAAAGACATTGGTCTGAATCGTTTCCATATGGAGACAAAGAATGAGGATGGTACAGAAGATCCACTCATGACTAAGTTTAATAGGTGTAATAAACGTGTGGTTAAAAAGCTTCATTCATTCTCCTCCGATTTATACTATGCACATATAAAACCTGAAATTTATGTTGCGATAAAAACCCATAAATATTTAAGATTTGGTAGATCGACTAGGTTATCCTAAGTTGAATATAAATAATTAATAATTTTACTGGCCAGAGCATAAACACTTTCCTAGACCTGAAGATTTCTTATGCTCTGTTTGTGCTATAAGAAAGCTTATAGTTAGATCTTCTTACATAAAAAGTTAGGGAAAAATCAATGAATTTTCTGAAGAAAATTCAAGATGATATATGTGGGCTGTTCAGCCCCTGTTGGGCCACTTTTAAGAAATTTTATAGTACTGATAGATGCTTCTACTAGATAGTCCTACATGTCTCTTATCTACTAGGAACCATGCTTCTTCCAAAAAAATTAATTACCCAAATTATTAAATTAAGAGCCTACTTTTCAGAAGAAAGGATCAAATCTATTCAAATATACAATGCTAGTGAGTTTATCTCAAAGCATTTAATGGTTATTGTATGGCTCTGGGAATTAATGTAGAGCATCTCGTACCTTATGTCCACACTCAAAATGGCTTTGCAGGGTCATTATATTAAAAGGACAAACTTAGGCCCTGTTTGGGAGAGCTCCAGATCCCAGCTCCAGCTCATATCTGAAACTTATAGGTTAAAATAAAGTGAATTAAGTTCATATTTTTAGTCTAAAATGTAAACAAGATGATCTACCTAAACACTCTTAGGGCCTGTTTGGCAGGGATTCAGCTTCTCAAGATGAAAATTTTAGTTTCACCAGATTCATGAAGTTGGAGCTTTGAGTATATTAAGAGTGTTTAGATGGATCATCTTGTTTACATTTTAGACTAAAAATATAAACTTAATTCACTTTATTTTAGCCTATAAGTTTCAGATTTCAGGTGAAACTGGAATCTGGAGCTCTACCAAACAGGCCTTTAATATACCCACAACTCCAGCTTCATAAATTTCTGGAGCTAGAAATATCCTGCTCCACCAACTCCACAGATTTTGGTGGAGCTAAAGCTGTCCCAAACACCCCTTTATTACTTGGCCGCTCTTGCAGAATAATAGGCTTCCCACCAGTTGATGGGGCTATGCAGTGCTACATACTGCGGTAATAATTCAACTCAGACCAACTGCACATTATGAAATTTTCCTGTTGCAGATAGTGCGTGGAAAGAATCACCTATTTCCCATCTGCGAAAATCTGGCTGTGTTGTATACATGCCAATCTCTCCACCACAGCGTGCCACCATAGGACCTCACCAGAAGTTAAGGATCTATGTAGGTTATGAATTCTGTCATGTATTAAAATACCTAGAGCCTATGACAGGGAATCTGTACACGGCTCGGTACGCTGATTGTACTAAGAATATTTTTTTCGACATTAGACGGAGATAAGTACCACATTAGAAAATGCCGAGTACTTACATTCACACACTAAAGAGACCGAACTTGAAGTTCGAAGAATAATAAATCTGTAATAAATAAGATAATAATCTACCAAATGCCTTCACTGGTCATAATGGAGTGAAAAGATCTCATATACTTGCAGTATATGCACCTAAAAGAGTAGAAATATCCTAAAAGGATATTGAACCCACTCTTGATCCTCATGCTAAGAAGAGAGGGAGGCCTCCAGGTGCACGGGACTCAATTCTGCGAAGATATCCGCAGAAGTAGAGAACCGAACAAATGAGAAAACTACACATGACAGTGGAAGAAGCTTAACCTGATATTGAGAAAATCCCTAAAGTGGTCTATCTTGAAGATGATAACTCCAACGTATATTTGCGTGCACAATCCTATGCTGGGAAGTTGAAACACCTAGACTCCATCGTTGTGGGAAATTACGACGAGATGGAAGAAACTAATATAGATATATCCCTGAAGTGATGCAAAACAAATGAATAAAAGAAAGACTACAATTGTTGACACATATTTGCCTCTAAAATTGCTAAAAGCTGGATCCAAAATCAAAGCACATGGCAGAGTGCCAGAAATACTCAAATAGGGTCAAACAAAAAGAAGCAATTAAGGCAGCGCTCGCTTAATAAGAGAAAAGTTTTTGGTCCTGTTGACCAAACATCACCTAAAGTGTTACCTGTAGGGTCAATTAGGTTTTTCATCTGGAAGAGAAATAAAAATACCCTGTGGTGAGATATAAAGTGAGGTTTGTAGCACAATGGTTCACATAGAGACTCAGCATCGATTACGATGAAACCTATTTCTCTTGTAATGAGTGGAATAACGTTCTGAAATTTAATATTAATGGCAGCAAGCTTAAACTTAACAATGCAGTTGATGAATGTAGTGACCGTATATTTATATGGGTCACTAGATTCGGATATTTATATGAGAATCCCTAAAGAAATCAAAGTTCCAAATCCTAATAATCGCAACATGTATAGCGTCAAACTAAAGAGATCGCTATATGGATTAAAACAGTCAGGGAGAATGTGGTATAACCGACTTAGTGAGTTCCTCCTAAAGAACGAATATTGTCCCTATGTGCTCATAAAGAAATTCTAGAGTGGATTCTGTATCATCGCGGTATATGTCGATGATTTGAATATCATCAGAACCACAGAGGAGATAGAGGAAGCAAGTGCTTACCTCATGACAGAGTTTTGAGATGAAAGATTTGGGTAAAACTAAATTTTGCTTAGGTCTACAGCTAGAACATTTTCTATAAGAAATCTTTGTACACCAGTCTACCTATACCAAGAAGGTTTTGAAAAGGTTTAATATGAATGAATCACATCCTTTAAAAACCCCGTGGTCGTATGATCCCTTGAAATAGATAAAGACCCTTTCAGACCAAGAATGGAAAATGAGAAAGTCTTAGCACTTGAAGTCTCATAGTGATGTATCTTGCGAATTGCACAAGGTCTGATATTGAATTTGTAGTGAATTTGCTAGCAAGACACAGTTCAGCCCCAACCAAAAGACATTGGCCTGGTGTCAAGATTTTACTTAGATACCTTCAAGGTACTCAAGATTTTGGATTGTTTTTCCAGAAGAACCAATACTTGACCATGGTGGGATATATGGACGTTGACTATCTGTTTGATCTCCACGGTATCAAATTACAGACTGGTTTTGTGTTTCTCTGTGTGGTTCAGTCGTTTCTTAGCGGTCTTTTAAGAAGACCTTAGTAGCTACGTCTATCAACCATTCAGAAATTATAGCTTTTAAAGAGCCTCACGTGCATGTGTTTGGCTACGATGTGTGATTAATTATATCCAAAAGTCGTGTGGTCTTAACACCATTGATCCCCCACAATTATCATGAAGATAATACTACTTGTGTTGCACAAATGTAAACTGGTTATGTGAAAAGCAATATCACAAAGCATATTGCTCCTAAGCTTTTTTATCCTCATGAACTCCAGAAGAATAGTGAGGTAAAGTTTGTTCAAATTAAGTCATGTGAAAATCTTACAGATTTATTCACCAAGTCCTTGCCAAATCTACATTCAAAAGATATGTTAAAGGCATTAGAATGAGGCGACTTAGAGATATACAAAGTTCAGGGGGAGTAAATCCCTAAACCATGACCCTTTGTAAGATCCTGAAGGTCATATTTTAAATCCTGAATATTATAAGTTGTACTCTTTTTCCCTTAGTAAGTTTTTCTGAAGTTTTCTCACATGAAGGTTTTTAATGAGGCAACTAGTGCAACATAAAGTACGAGTGCAATGTACTCTTTTCTTCATCTCCTTTTTCCCACTAGGTTTTTGAGTGGATTTTTTAATGAGGCATTTGCATTATGCGGTATTCGCCCAAGGGGGAGTGTTATGAAATAAGATATTCTAACCGTATTCAGTTAGACCCTATCTCTTCTGTGTGGGCGAATCCGAACTCATCGCTTGCGGTTTTCTTTATATATTAGGCATCCCCCATGTATAAGAATCAATCTAATAAAGTGAGAGAACTTTGCCCCCTACTTTGTGTGTGCTCTAGTTCTTGTGATTGCGCTGACATGCTGTTGATTAATCGTGGGCAAACGACTAAGTTTTACAACAAGACCGATCAAACTTAAGCTAACTCGTGGGACCATCATGTCAGCAAAGTCCTAGCCCTATTAGCTATTCAATTGTGTCGTGGGTCAAAAGTCACAAATAGATGTTACATTGCTTCACAATTTGGTTGTTATTCCAATTTAGAGGTAGGCACTCGGGCTGGCTCGAGGCATGGTTCGGTCCAAAGCCCGGTTCGATACAAAGTGGACCGTGCCGGGCACGATAAGTGACACGGCCCGGTATAACACTGTAGCACGGGCTGTACCGGGCCTAATGACCTAAGGCATGAGAAAGAAGCCCAGCATGAAGATCACTGACTCACAGAGTATGAGTGTTATAGACGCACCTAGCAGTATGGATGCCACCTCCATCACTGACACCTAAGAGAAACGAGTAAGAGGGGAGAGAGAGCTGAGACCTATTGCCCTCTCTCTCGCCTGTGTTCAACACATTCCCCTCGCTCTATGTAACTATTCAAGAATAAATAAATTTTAGTTCTTTTTTCTATAATATTTGCGTCCACTACCTCAAGTCCATGCATCTCCAGTTCCTTTCCTCTCGTTGCAATAGTGCAAATGGGCTAGACACTGGGCGGCACAAGATAAAGCGAGCACGGTGCAATAGGTCGTCCTGACCTAACACAGTTCAGATCGGCTAACGATGGGCCCATGCCAAGTCGCCCAAACCAAAGACAATGCCCACCTCTATTCCAGTTAGTTACACAACTTTGTTTGCAACATTTACACATAAAGGTTTGCCCCTTCTGAATGTTTTCCACAATACATTTTGGATATCAAAGTTTAATACATCAATTTTCAATCAGAAGCTGCATGAACAAGTTGAGGAGAGGCCGCATCACGTGAAAATCTTAACATGATGAAAGCAGCCAATGGATACTGTCTCCTCATTCATTCAACTCTCAATCTCTTTCAATTCATGCATTGTACCGTTCATTGAACTCACAATCTCTTTTAATTGCCAGCAATGAGAAGAGTGACGCATTTGCTAAGAGATTAAAGAAAAATAAATCTAAACCTAAGGGTGATTGTAGAAACGTTGATACGACATGGCTCATTAGTTCTCAGGTTCCTTGCTTTTTTCTACACGCTTGTTGCTTGCCTAAACCAACATGATCATTGGGTTGATCAGCAATGGCGTTTAATGATGTGTATTGCTCTATTTGAAGACTAGTTACAACGCACAGACATCTTACTAGTAATTACAAAAAGGAGTGTCTTTTGCATAGTTGCCTAAAATTTTGACAGATCTCAGCCATTATTTTTAGCCTTTGGATCAAGATCCAACCATCCTTAATACATCCCCTCACTTCATATGTAATCCTCAAACCCTTACTCATTCCACTCCTATAGCTACCACAACCCTTAGCCCCACCCAGCCACCACCACCCCCAACACCTCCCTGCAGTCCACCTCCTGGCACAAGTGGCACCACCAGCAAGGTCTGCTGTTAAACAGACATCCGTGGATCTCTCTCACATGTACCTGTTGTATACGTATGCACATATCTCGCTTGACATGTCATGCTTATCTCCTTCCCTTTCTCTAGTGATTTGCTTCCATAAACCAAATATGGAAAGGCTTGCATGGCATTAGCCTATATATGTAACCTGTGTAATCAATGGCAAATATGCTAGATTACTTTCCTCTATCATGGTATCAGATGTTGTACAACACCCTAACCGGCTACCAGACTTCACCATCGGCCGTCCCCTTCCCTAGGCACCGGTCCCTCTACCGATCGCCACCTCCCTTGCTCACCATGGCCAATGATGGTGACGCCATCGCCGTGCAGGTTGTCGTCGTATAGGCCACAACCATGCAGGCCATCCTTGCTGTGTAGGACACCGATGCTCAGGATGTTGCCATGGCTTCGCTCCATGCACAAGCTATTGTTGTTCTCAACATCTAAGCCTTAGTGCCCACGACTCTCAACCTCCACTCCTCCAACTATAGCAAATGGCGCAGTATTTTCCTCATCACCCTCGACAAATATGCCCTCACTGACCATGTCCTCTCTGCCACCAGCTGGCCTAGTTGTGCAAATTTGGTTCATATGGATTGTGTTGTCTTGTCATGGCTATATAGCATGATCTCTGGCGAAATCTTAGAGATTGTCATGATGCCCATCAACATCTCCTGGCTTGTATGGACAAATCTTGAGTAGCAGTTCCTCGGCAACAAGGAAAGTCACGCCCTCTACATGGAGGCAGAATTCCGCAACTTTCTCCAAGATGATCTCTCAATCTCCGACTATTGCCACAAGTTGAAGAGCATAGCGGACTCCTTGGGTGAAATTGTGGAGACGATCAGTGATCGCACCTTCGTTCTTACCATTTTACACAGTTTGAACGAGCATTTCTCCCACATGGCAATGCTGCTGCGGATGCATTGTCCATTTCCTACTTTCGTTGAGGCCCGCTCTCTACTTCTTCTTAAGGACATTATGAAGAACTACCAGCCTCATGCACTGCCCACAGCACTTGTCAACACCACACCTCATGCCGGCAATAGGGGTTCTAGTGGTAGCCACAATGGGGTAGCAACACTGTCTCCACTAGCTCGTTCTCTAGAGCAATCGTCGATGACACCACGGAAATTGCAACGATAACAATAGCGGTGGGAATAAGGCCAGTGCCACTGGCTGTACAAGCAACAATCCCAGTTGGCTGACTCTTTTTAATCCCTAGATAGGGACCTTTCAAGTCTAGCTGAGCCAGATGCACCCACGGCAAGCTCCTAGGCTGCTTGGTCTATGGCCTCCCAATGCACAACAATAGCCAACATACCCACAAGACGTGCCGCAACCACATGTCCTAGCTATTGAGCATGTGCAGCAGTCGTACACACTGCAATTGCATCAGTTTGTGCCAGGTCCCCTTTGTCCGACTCCGGTTCATGGGATCAGCAATCCTTGGCCAACGCCTTCACGACGATGTCTCTCACTCCACTGGCAAATCAGAAATGGTACATGGATTTTGACACATCTCACATGACATCGAACACTACTAATCTCTCTATTGCCCAACTTCCTTCCTCGTCTACTTCATCTACTATTGCTGTCAATGATGGATCTTTGTTGCCCATCACCTCCACTGGCTCCATCTCCTTTCCAGCTCGGACCGGTTCGCTTCACCTTAATAATGACCTTGTCATTCCCTATATAATCCAAAAAATAATTTCGGTTCATCAATTTATTATCGATAATAATTACTCCGTTGAATTTGACCTTGATGGCCTTTCCGTGAAGGATCTTCGTACCAGAAACTTAATTGTCAGGTGCAATAGCTCTGGGTAACTTTATCCTTTGTGACCAGCAATGGCCAGTCCTTGTGCCCTTAACACCGGTGCCGCTACTACCACACTTTGGCATCGTCGTCTCAGTCATCTTGGCCATGAGGCTCTCTTTAGATTGGCCAGTGTTGCTACTATTTCTTGTAATAAAAATAACATCGATGCTATTTGTCATGCATGTGAACTTGGGCACCATATTCGTTTGCCTTTTGCTACATCCTATTCTAGGACTCTCAAGAATTTGATTTAGTTCACTGTGATCTTTGGACATCCCATGTCGCCAATGTGTCTGGTTATAAGCACTATCTCGTTATTCTTGATGACTACTCATATTTTCTTTGGACTTTTCCTCTCCGCCTTAAGTCCAACATTTTTACTACTATCTCTAACTTTTTTTCTTATGTTGCTACCCAGTTCAACTCCACCATCAAAAGTATCCAGTGTGACAACGGTCGCGAGTTTGACAACTCCACCGCCACATGTTTTTTCTTACACACGACGTTGCACTCCGCATGTCGTGTCCACATACTTTGCAACAAAATGGCAAAACCAAATGCATCATTCTCTCTACTAACAACATCATGCGATCTTTCATGTTTCAAGCTAGTCTCCCCCCTATTGGGTCGAGGCCCTCTGTGTCGCCACATGTCTTCTAAATCACCACCCCACCAAAACACTCCATTTCTCTACACCTTGTTTTGCACTCCATGGTGCCCATCCCTCTTACTCTCACCTTCGTATTTTTAGTTACAAGTGCTACCCCAACATTTTTGACACCACCCAAAACAAACTCTCTCCTCGCTCCATCATGTGTGTCTTCCTCGGCTACCCCTCTAAACACAAGGGTTATCAATGCCTTGACATATCGTCTAATGGGATCATCATCTCCTGTCATGTCATGTACGATGAATCCGCTTTTCCCTTTGCCGAAGTAGCGATACCTCCATCTCCTTCCGATCTTGATTTCCTATCAGAACTCAGTTCTTCCCCGCTACCCATCAGACCATGCGTTGTTGTTTCCCATGCAAGAACAAGTACTACAACTACCCGTTAAGACCGAAGTTGCCACACGCTCCACTGTGCTCTTTGCGTCACCAGTGACATCGCCAATCAACTACGATTGTGGTAATCGATAACTATCATCATCCCTACCGAGACTGGCACACCTAGGCCTGGTGCACCCCCGTCCACTGCGCTCGCTCCTATCAATTTGCCGCCGAACCTTGCTGTGATGCTGCCAAGGCTTGTTGCTCCTCTTGTCAACTTTGTCGAGGGGTTGCTAGAGCTATCGGCCTCTCCTGTAGAGGTATCTACTCTGGCTACTACACCAGCTATCGGCTCTCCACTGGCCTCCACTGGTGACCAACTCTCACACCATGGTTACAACAAACACGACTATCACCAGCCACGGTAGCCCATGAATCTTCAAGTCAATGCATTGTCTCCCATTTCGAAGACATATTGAGCCGCCCTCACCGATCCAAATTGGCGTACTGCCATGGAGGAGGAATTTACTGCCCTTCAAGCCAATCACATTTGGGACCTCATCTCTCGATCATCTGGTGCTAATATTATTACTAGCAAGTAGATTTTTCGTCACAAGTTCAAATCCGATGGCACGCTCTTGATCGATACACATTCGCAAATTCTAATCACATGCTCCAAGATCAAATGAACACTAATATTTTGCAAAACACATTTACAAATAACCCGAAAAGCTATAAGATCAATCCTCTAGTCATGTGAGAATCAGTACATGATCCCGATAGTTTGTAAAACACATTTGCAAATGCTAACACATGCTCTAGAATTAAAACCCATAACCTCTAGCTTATTTGCAAACCACATTTGCAAATAACAAATCAAAATTTTTCAAAAAAACATTTTGTAAACACAAAGTATAAACTTTACTTAGCTTGTGATGATCAATACATGATCAAATCACAAGCTAAAACGCCGATGCATGAGCTCTCACCTTTTGCAACACATGCAAAACTTAGCTCCATACAAAAACTACATAAACCAAATTATATTCTCTCTTTTGTAACACATGCAAATCCATAGCTCCATGTAAGATCCAATAAGAAGCAAGCATGAGCTCTCTTATTTGCAACACATGCAAATACGTAACTCATGCAAAATCCAAACAAGAGAGTGAGCTAGAGTTAACCAGATTGAGTTCATTAATACATGATAAAGCTCAAGCTATAAGACTCGACCCATCTTAATAGTACGGCAGCTACTAGCAACTCGGTCTCCCATCCAAACACCGAGACCGGTAAAAAACTATGAACACATCCTTAGTCCTAACTAGTTATAAATTTCCCTCTAGCAGATCTCCTTAGAGCTTTTATGATTTCCATCATCTTCTCTCCAAGTCGGGTCTTTTCTTCTTGTTCATCAATACATGATGAATCTTCTCTAGCTTCACTTTACTTCGGGATTCATCCTTGAAGCTCATCAACATATGATAATTTCTTCTTCCCGATTCTTCATTTTCTTGAACTCAATCTACTTCACAACTCATAGGAGATTGTTAGTCCAAAAAACACGGTTGTCTCAATCATCACCGCACTCCATTAACACATAATGGATGCCCCCAAGATCAATTGAGCACAACCCAAATCAATTTAAATAATTAATTTTGTGTCTTGAGTACTTTGATGCAACTAATGGTTCATTATACTTAAGAACTTTTCTTTTGTCCTTAATCAACAAAGAATACCATCAACACATGATGAAGCGTTCTTTAATTTATTAAAGGACAACCAAACTCAATTTCAATTCCATTTAAATTAATATGAGTATATATAGCTATACAAGTTTCATATAGTCATTTTGATGGAATCTCAAAGTAACGATCCAATACATTAGAGTGATGGAAAGGGATCAATACTATAGAAACTTCAAGATTAAACATGAACTCACCCTGAATGTGTGCATTCATGTATATATAGAATTGAAATATTAATGCATATCTTGAGGTCTAAATAATGGTAAAGTTTATCCTTTAACTTGAATCCAAAATATATATTAAAATATCATAAAATGAATACGAGTGCATACCTTAGGTTTTTCATTTTCAATGAGATGAGACTAATCAAGAATATACTCAATAAAAGAGTTAGTCTCATATTTGGATTTATCAATATGATCATGAGTATTGTATCCAAGGAATGCAACAAGATATATAATATGAGTTCGAATGCATACCTTTGATATTTCTATTTTTTTATCCAAAAGAGACTAATAAGAGTTAAGCTCAACAAAAGAGTTAGTCTTATAAAAAGATTTATCGTTAATTAACAATTAAGACTAATCAATATTATAGTTATCAAAAGAGTTAATTTTAATATTAGATTTGTTATTAACATTAAAACCAAACTAATAGAACTTGAACTTTCACTGCCGCTCGAAGCGGTTGCCGGGCTACCGCGATGGCACCACCCGCCTCCACTCCTCACTTCCAACCTCTTTTTTCGTCTCCAGAGGTGGCATTATTTTATCCGTAACCGCCTCCAACTACTACGTTCAATCTAATTGATCCGCTCGCGGTCACCGCTCAGTGCCAACCTCTGTCTCGTGGTGGCCGAGACGACTGTACTGCCGCCGCCGCCACCCACCACTGGGCCGTTGCCGACCCCCTCCTCCCTCTAAAGCTCGGAGGTACGGTTTCAAATCCTAATCGTTGAATCCAAACTTGCCGTCACCGGTGAAGACACCATAGCCGCCGTTGGCCCGTTGAAGAAGGCGAACTCCCACGCAGGGATCTCCACACCCATCCAATTTTGTAGGTGTAGCTCGCTGCATGCATCTGGAAGGAAAGAGTGAAGGAATTAGCTGGTTATGCATAGCGATGGTGCACATGGATGCAATCTGGAATTAAGACAAACTATTAAGGAGAGGTAGGGAAGGTTTAACGGTTGCTTTCGCTCATTGACGAATTGAGCTAGCTAACTAGCAGAAGCAGCTTCATTGAACTGGGTCGACAGCAATAGGGTCCTTATCCCCGTCGATTCGTTATATCTTCTCAAGGCTAGCTGGCTTGCGCTTTGCCACATAACTAGAGTGTTTGGTGAATTTTTTTACGCAAAATTTATTAAATAAAAGACTAAGGAAAAAATATAAAATGAAGAGGCAGCAGCCCACATGCCAGCCAATAATTAATTATTGATATATGACATAAAGGCAACGTGCGATGTACAAAATTCCCAAGCAAGACTATAATGTGCGGGCCCTATTTCACATCAAATATTTTTCTATACGTGACAAATCCAATATTAGGCTCATTTGGAAGGGTTCGTCGCAAGGAGTAGAAAGGTTCAAATGGATGGTAAATCCGACGGTCGGTTTAAAAGGCGTGGTCTTTTGGATCAATCTATCACAAGTACACATGAAAATCGGCACACAGTTGTTTGGCTTGGGATTGGGCCCACGTGGCATGGATGAAAACCTTCCCACCGGGTATAGTCGTGGGTGTGTGTAGCATTTATCCATGGAATTGTAGTGCAAGAAAGAGAATCCCAGGAAGATTATTGTTTCCTTGGTTTAACGAGTAGGGCCTGTTTGGTAGAGCTCTAGATCCTAGCTTCACCTGAGATCTGAAACTTGTAGGTTAAAATAAAGTGAATTAAGTTTATATTTTTGGCCTAAAATATAAAAAAGATGATCCATCTAAACACTCTTAATGTACTCACAGCTCTAGCTCCACGGATCTGTGGAGCTAGAAATACCCAGCTCCACCAAATCCACGAATTTGATGGAGCTGGAGCCCTACCAAACACACCCTAAATTGCGTGATTTGATCCAATACACGATAGTCGCTCAGCCTATCAAATTAAAGGCAATCAACCCCCTCGCACGGGGAGGCGGCCGTACAACACCCAGAAAACCAGAGAAGCTCGTTTGGCGTGCACACAGGCGTCGGGACTAAAATGGAACGGGTGTTTTCGTTTTTACATTTTTTTACTGGTAATAAAAACGAAATCAGAAACTCTAAAAATAGATAGATACGGAAACAACTAGTGATGGAAATAGATACAAAATGGAACGAAGCGGATACGGAAAAGAATATAGAAAATTCTACAAGAACATAGTACATAATCACAATATACAAGACTACAAAAATAATGTAACTCATTCCACCTCTAAGGCAGATATAAGAACAATATTATATTCACCGGTATTACTAGGAAGTTTTTTCTCAAGTTTGTTAGCTAAAGGTTCGCTATTTGTCCTCCAGATCAGAATATTATGTTCTCCTCTATATTATTATCATCGACATCTTCTTACTCCTCCAACTATGAAGGTGTAACGCTCTAAAATTTGCATATTGTTGTTCAATATTCATTTATGATTTTCTGAGATTTATGCTAGGTTTCTTGAGTTTACAAATGTCGTTTTGCTATTTTTAAATTTATAAATTTAATTTACTCTTGAAAAATAAAATCAAAATTATGCTAGAAATAATTTTCCTAGGTTCAAAATGTTCCAAAGTATTTTTGTGAATTTTTTTGACATTTTTGAACTCTATTTGATGTTTTCTATAAAACCATTTGTATTTCTAAAATTATTTTAATTTGAAAATAAATGTAAATTCTCCTGTCTCCGTTTTGGGCCAAGTGGGCCATGTTTCCGTATGAAATGGCTATCCCGTTTTCATTTCCGTTTCCAACAAAAATTTCCGTTTCCGTTTCTGTTTCCGTACCGACATTTTCTATTTCTATTTCTGAAAAAAGATTTTAGTTTTATTTTTCTTCGAAACAGTCAGAAATTTCACTGCCATTTTCATCTCTACACAGGCACCACCACAAAAATTACAGCTAGAGAAAGAAGTGGAAGCAAGAGAAGAAAAAAAGCGCTAGAACGCTGCTAGATTCTAGACGACCCCGCATCTCCACTTTTCACAACGTTGTCAATATGCCACAACTTACAATACCCAAATTTGGTAGTAAGCAACTTGATCTTGCCCGATGAGAATAAATTTCTCAATAATATGCAACATATATTCCCGGTTGAAGTGAGACCTATTATAGATCGAAACGATCATAGTACATATTCTCCCAATGAGATAGAATTGGCCATGGAAGTTCATACGAGCACGATACAAAATTTTCCAATATGATGAAATTAGCTATGAAAAGACATAGTTCAAATTCTTGATTGGTAGAAAATCTACTATGACTCCACGCAAATAAATACAAGTGTAACACCAAAATTTGTCAAGTTATAAGATCGATTTGTAAGGCTAAGTTAAAATTGGATATCTAGCCGACATGGGTTCAAATAAGAAATTTTATCTGCAATAGATAGAGCCTGATATAGTTCATAATTTGTGATGAATCAGAAAAGAATACAACCGACCTATGTGCTATAAAAGGTGAGTTTGAGGCTAACCAAAAACAACCAACAACATAATCAATAACTCGCATATACTTTTATTTACTTTCTGTCGGCTAGAAGTAGCTTTTGTAATTTAGAATCTCTTTATAATTCATCTCTAATCAATAAAGTTATGCATCGTCAATTGTTGATCATCTTTGATTATACCAATTTATCCAGGTTTGTTTTTCTCCGATCTTGTTATGCATCATCTTTTTTTTTGGAATAATCTATCTTTATCAAACCATCTAATCAGCCATAACAAGCTATTTAGATTTATCATTACATGTGACGAATACTTATACCTGGGGTACCCCACAGCCTAGACTTCATCCTCATAAAGGGGGATTATCATCCGAAACAGTCAGAGGCTCAGGTGGGCCGATTCGGGCCCACCTCAAAAGCAGGGACTCTTATGGGCGGAAAGGAGCTGCGGGCCTCTGCCGAAGCCACAGGCCTCGGACAATAATCGGAACCGCCCGAAGGCTCCGACCAAGACCCAGGTCGGGCGTCCGCAAAGCCTCCCACCAGGGGACAGCTCGGACGCTCCGACCAGGTTCCCAGGAGAAGCCCTCGACGAGCTTCAAATCGGGACCTCCAGCGAGACGCCATCAAGCCACGAGATGAACACTGTCTCACGAACACAACGCCTCGC